>VYZS01036578.1:0-31984 GCA_013400695.1 Neodrepanis coruscans
AAAATTAAGCCATAACCTCTAGTTTGTTTTCCTTTTCCCTATACTCAGACTTGTAATACTAGCTTAAAACCATGAATATGACACATTCATTTGTGCTGCTTAGACTGCCAATTTTTTTTTAAATTATGACCTACATTTTTAATAGAAACCCATAATTTATGAGCAACTATAAATCATCTGGTTTTAAAACACAAAGAATCACACTCTTGATCGATGTCAAGCTAGTGCTCCATAGTTAAAATATTCTGCTCTTGCAGTCCCTTCTCTTATACTAATCCCATTTTAAGAGTTCATGACAACTAAATCTGTTACTTATCCTTAGAGGTACCACAGTTAGGAGGCTGTTCTGTCAAAAAGAAAAACCTCCAGTTGCTGTTACCTAACTAACAAAAATCTTCTCTTCCCAGGTACAGAAAAAAAAAGCAAAATTCCATTAAATTGTATCAAATTACTATTAAAACCCACCACAACTACTGAGAAGGGATGCACTGAAGCACAGGGGGATGGTAACTGTGCTCACAAACCAGTTACATACCAAGCAGGCTGGAGTAGTCCTTTTAAAGTTCCTGGGACATGGAAAGAAAAAGGCTCCACCTTCACACAGAAATACATTAATGTCTATTTGCATACAGAAATAAACAGCTTTTCTAAAATGCTTTAAAATAGAAATTATAGAAGTCAGGTGAAACTTTCAAGGATTTGGCACTATACTGACAAACTCAACCTGGTTCATACCCAGGACGTGGTCAGGCTGATTATAACTTACCACTGTAAGGTAGATGATGAATTGAGCTGAATTTGAAGCTCTTTTTCTGTTTATAAACTCTAGAGATGCAGCCATTTATAGAGATTCAATAAGTATCTGTATATGCCATCTTATCTTTCAGCACAACACTTGAGTATTTATTGGCACTGGGGCCCTGAATAACTCCCCCCCTGCTGCTTACGGCCCTTTCAAATGTCCCTTTATGAACAATAATCAAAACAATGAAGATAAAAGAAACTCCAGTTCCATCTTCAGAGACACCAATTGATGCCCAGTGTGCACCCAAAAACAACAATGGTTGAATAAATGGGTGTTTTGAAAGATGGGACTAAATTATAACCAACTATTTGTTTAGCAAAACAGCCATTAGCCACAATTCCATCTAGGATTTCAGGAAATGGCTGTGTCTCCTTGAGGAAATCTCCACACCCCCAGAGACAGGAATAAATCCACAGGGTCAGTGCAGCAGACTGCAAATATATCCTGAGTAATAGGAAAGGTTAGGCCTCAGAAACCACTTAGAAATCCAAAGAACAGTTTAACCAAAGATCTGAGGCTGTGAGGGCAAACGCCTGAGGAAGAGCTGCACAGGACAAGGCATTCACCAGCTGAAGGTAAAACTCTTCTAATAACAGTGACCAAAAATGGGGACACAGGAAAATGTCAGAACAAAGCCATTATGCAAACCATTGGCCAGATGGCATCCAAATATTCTTTGGAGGCATGCACAAGAAAAAATGTCAAGGAGACAGACTGAAATATGATAAGGTGGCTGTAGAAGGCATTCCATTCTCAACAATATTTCTGAACCACTCCTAGCTTTACTTAAAAAAAACCCCTTTGCCTCTCAAATTTCTAGTGCTCCCTCTCAGCCCAGAGGGGAATTTTTCTAAAGAAAGTCTATAGAAAAATCAGGCAAGTTGTTTGAGCTATAAAAGCAGTGAAATATTATATATTTTCTTCATTTCTTTTTTCGGGTGCTCCTGGTAACTAGAGATCCACTTTCTTTCAAGAACGCAAGCCTGTCATGGATTTAAATCCACCAAGAGGATTAGGGCAGAGGACAAATATGACAATATTTGGTTTAGAAATAGAGTTATTAACTTTAATTCCTCACTTTTACATGCATGAGTTGGTGCCTACAGAGATTACTCCTCTCAAGGGATTAGAAATATTAGAATGTAACATTTGAGCCTTCTTGCATTCTGTATAGCTCTGTTACACTTCCTCCAGCTTTAAGAGGGACCCTGAACATCACAGGTTTCTTAACGATGTTGTCACTTACTGGAGCTGGGTAGAAATGCAATACTAAAGAATAGATTCATGCTCACATCTCTGAAAATCTGCTTCAGTAGTTTATAAACGCTCAAAGCAATTATTAATACCCTCCCAAACTCTGAATTTCAGTATTCAAGTATTTTCACTGTTTTAATCACCTTGCAAATGCTCTAAAAAATGAATTTTAGAAATTACAGCATCTGCAATGTGAAACACACCATGAGGAACTGTAACTTTGCTAAACGTCCAAACACAAAGTGCAATCTGTGGTCATTTCTGGAAGATAGAAAACGGCAAGTGCTTTAATTTCCTTGAGGATCTTTTTCTGTATTGCACACTGCATTCCTTCTGTGGTCTTAAGTCTTTCTCTTATGAAGAGAATATAGCATTTGACAGGAGAAAATTATTCCTGGGGAACAATGTGGGTTACTGATACAGTTAGTAGAGGTAGAACATCGCACAAGAAAATTCCACAGTTTTGTTTTCATTCTAAAAGAAACAGTTTCTGGCAATAAACCCTTCATAAATGCAGTCTTTGAGTCAGAATTTACATCTACCCAATAACATGCTTAATGCATCAGGTTTTTTCCTTGGTTCTTCACCTTCAGCTGAGTTTTGCCTTGAAGAGTTTGCAGCATCCAGGAAAAATAAACACTGGGTTAAGAGATGGAAGCTGCGTTATCCCAACTCTTCAGATGTGCAGCAAACTTCAAGTGCGATTCAAAGTAAGATTAGGCTACACAAATGCCTCCTGTGCCCTTTCAAACAGGGAACATGCATCAGATACTCCCCCCTTTGGAGCTTTATAATAAACCCACGCAGGATACTTTAGATAATATACTGAAAAATCCTACTTGGAGTGGAATACAGTTAACACTGCTGTCAGAACGAGACTGGGTAACTTACAATGCTTCTTTCAAGAGTGTAAAATCCACCCTGATAGACAGTGACAGAAATGGACATATGACCTTCCCAGCTACAGCCAAAAGTAGTGTTTGGGAATAGCTGTGGTTCTTCCCTTTCACTGTGATAAATAACACAAAGGTTGAAGCCTCTTGGGAATCACTGAAGAAACTTGCTCACTACTGATGCCCCAAAACCCCCACCCTGGTACAACACTGAGCCACACAAGGCCCTGGGCTGTGCTGTTTCTAAGGAAATACAGCTACAAAGAATCACAGCAACCTGCAGGAATGGGACAGGAGCTGGTCTGCTGAGCAAGGTGAGAGAAATAAGCCCCTCAGACTGTTCTTGCTCAATGAGTAACTACACTAGTACCTGTTCCAGCTTCTTGTCTGTCTCACAATTACACTCAGAGGGAGCTCAGGTTTGGGCTTATGCCACAAAGCAGGAATCCTCCACTCTCTCTAGAGATGAATTCTCAGCACACGGGAGTTCAATTACTCTGAACTGCAGCAGGACAGTACAGCCACTTCTTCTTGCTTTCTCAGTTCCATCTGTGGTAGAATCAGAGAAAGAGTCACAGACTGGTTTGGGTGGGAAGGGACCTTAAAGCTCATCTCATCCCACCCCCTGCCATGGGTAGGGACACCTTCCACTAGCCCAGAGCAGAACCTGACTGGGCATGAGGAGGTCATTGCCTTCTTATCAGTACTCCGAGTCCTTTACAGTGACCATATCCACTTAATAATGTGATTTCATGGATGCTTGTGAAAATACACAATCCAATAGGTCACACTGAGCTGCTTAATGCACTGGCAGTGCCTGAAGGGAGCTTCCCAAATAAAGGCAACCACTGCTGATGTGACATTGTGCTGTATTCTTTGGCAACACACATTGTGCTGTATTTTTTGACAGCCACATGTACGTGAAAATGCTCAACTCTATGATGGTTCACTCTAAAAACTCAACTTGCATCCTATTTTTGCTTTTTGCTATTCTACTGGCTTCCATTCAGCAGCCAGGCTTTTTTACAGCATGTGGCCTGGTTTAGGTTGCACTCTGTAACTCAGAAATAAAATGTCTGTCAGCTCCCCCAAAAGTCCTCACTGGCATCTCCCAAAAACAAACTGCCATTGTTGCAGACCAGAGCAACTTGATTTCTCCAGCTTCAGCCAGTTTATGAACCACAATTATACTTGCTGCTGCCATGAAGTCAAAAGTATTTTCTATCTACCTCTCAGATGACTTTCGGACCGAATATAATAGAAGCAGTTTTGGGAAGGACTATCTGAAAATTAACTTACATTTTCATCCATCATTCAAAGTAAGGGATCCGAGTATGGATATTCATAGCAACCACAGTTTTTCCTTTCACAAATTCCGAAAATTCTTACTCCTAAATCATAGTTAGGTAGGTGTTTACTTGTAAGAAGTGTGTGTATATACACACAAACACATATATATAAGCATACATCCTCACAGCAGGATGTATTTTCTTCATGTGTGACTGTTCTTTTGGCTAATATAAACTGCTATTTAAACAGTTTTCTGTATTATGGGCATTTATATGAGGTCGTTCTGATTAAATTCAGACATTCACAAGATCATTTTATCAAGAGACCTTCTCTAAGAATCTCAAAAGGGTAAGATTGGCAAGCAGCCTGAAAAAACAGGAATATTCCATCTTCAAACCTTCAGTTTACTTTTGATTTTTATGCTTTACCACTAACTAACAGCTACTGTATTGCAGTACTCTGGATAATATGTTTTTCCCTAAAGTAGTAATAAATATTTCTATGGATAGCCACTGAAAAAAAAAAAAAAGGCACCTCTGTGGGTGTTACTCATGAACATAAATGTTAGGACACAGTGAAAAACCAGACAGCTTAGTTAAAGTAAACTGAAAGGTCTTCAATAATAAACAGGTTGGTTTATTTAAAGCCTTCCATAAGCACCTTGTTTGTATGATCAGGGTCAAAAGTATTTTGATCAGAATGGGCTGAGCTCCTTCCTCATGTTTGCCTTGAGCAAGTGGAATCTGTGAAAGGGCAGAAATGAAGCTGGAAGAAGCAGGAAGGCTTAGGGATGAGGTAAAAGACAAGGACAAAAAGAAGGGCTCTTGTCTGATGATAGAGCCTGTCAAGAGATGAGGAAGAGGATGGCTCAGAGAGCAAAATAGAAAACATTTCGATTTAGAACACCTTTTATGCACAAATAACCTGAAAAGCAGGATTTGGAGTATATTTTTTACTGGTATTACCCAGACAGGCATCTCCAATCCACTCTGCTATCCTGTGGCAGGTTTAATTTATTTGTTCTTAAACACAGGTTACGAAGGTAAACCACAGTGTTACCAACTTTTCAGAAGCAGAACAAGAAACTGAGTTTTCAAAACTAAAAAATTAGCTCGCGAAAGAACCTCTCCTTAATCTAAAGGCAGACAATTCCACTTGCATTTGAAAACACCCTGATTTCTTTTATGTACAGAGGATTATGATTAGGATACAGTCAATCCCAGACAGAAGATTTCAAGGGTATAGAAAAAGCAATATTAAACTTTCTATGAAGTGTAACCCCAAGGTCTATCATGAACTGCATCTCCCCAATCTCTCTCCACTTTTTCTCCTGTGCTAAAAGCCTAATAGTTAACAGCTGAAAATCTGCCATCTTTCAGCATTTCTCCATTCAATTTACTTGGAAACGTGCAAAGCTGTAGTAAATTTAAAAAATCAAATACAAAATATCAATTCAAATAATTACAGGGGCACAGCAAATCTGTTCTTAACTGTCCAAAATCTTCATATCTGCTACTAACAAAGGTGGTGTTCTGTTTGCTTTTACTCAGGAAATATCCTGAAGATGCAAACACATCAGTTGAACCTCATAAGCTACAGAGTCCCTCGTATTTCAGTGCACATTCAGGATCTCACAGGATGCAATTTTAAAGTAATGACAAGTTTACAAAGGAATTTAATTTAGGATAAGAGCAGACCCACTTCCTCTTTCAGTATGCTTCCATATGCTACAAATAAAGCCATTTATCAAAGAATTTTTCCCCTCAAAGGTAATAAAGAGCTCCTGTAACATCTAATATAGCAGTCCGGCTTCTCCTGATAAACTGCATATTTTAGGGAAATAATTTTTTCTTCCACACAGAAAATTATCCTGTCACTTTTACCAAAAAAATTACATTTTTCTTTGGAAAATTTTCTATGTGTAATTTGGAGGCAGAACCGTGTTATTAAAATGTGGAAAACACAATGAGATCTGTAGAGTCTGGGTGACTGCAAAGCAGATAAAGACCCAACATGTACATATACAAAGACTTTACTATGAAATCTAAGAAGTTTTTATATAGAAGGATTCTGGATGAAACAGCTTTATCCAAGGAGGAATCCAAGTAACACATCCTAAAACCCACAGGAATAGGCCCTAGAAATGAGACTATAAAGTGAAGAGTCTGGACATAACTGAAGAACCTTCTGGACATGATGCTGTGCCATATGCTCTGGGATGGCCCTGCTTGAGCAGGGAGATGGGACCAGGTGATTCCCCATGGTCCCTTCCAGCCTGACTAAACTATGAACTCCCCTGGTGCTTCCCTGTGTTTGGCCCACTGGGAAGGCACAAGGTGAGGACTGTTAGAGGCAGGAGAGAAGCAGGGGAGCATTAACTTCATGTAGCACAAGAGCACCTGGAATAGCAAGAGGGCAAAAGGATAAACAGAGCGGCAGCCAGGAGCTGCACTCCAAAAGCTGATGCAGCAAACATTATCCCAGCAGGCCAGTCCGCCCTGTGCCCACCTGTACTCCCTTTTCCATATCCCCCAGTACTGTGTGCTATGGATCAGCGGTGAAAGCTCACATTAAGAGGTGTTATTATGTCTTTAAAACCAAGTAAACAAAGTTTTATCCTCTAGTAAGAAGTTTATGGCACAGCCATAAAACGTCAGCCTGTATCAAAAGGTGTAAGAAGTTCCACATTCCTCAAAATGCAGTAAAGGCTCCCATGGTATTTTATTTTCATTTCATTCAAGATCGTAAATCACAACTCTACCCTCTGAAGGCCTAAAACTTTATCCCCTTTTACTAACAGTAAAATGAAGGATTGATCCTAGAGAGCCATTCTAGAAGTGGTTGCACAGCTGTGCTTTCCAGCAAAGAAGTCACTTGGGACCAAAGCTCCCTCCTAGGTTTCCTCAGGGCTGTTCTGGCTCAGGGAAAGGGAACTTTCCCTGCCCTTCCCACCTCATCCACCAGTGCCCCTTCCCAGAACTACACTGTGGAAGTAAAACTGCTACCCAGTGCACTGTCCAGAGACATGGTGCCAGGTCTCCAAACACAGGAATAGCGTGGAATGTAAAACTTGTGAGTATAAAGCAACAAAGTGGGTAACTCAGAGGACACTTAACACCCCTTGCTCCTCCACCCATCTGGTTAACATTGTACTATCATCTGTCCCCACCTATTTCATCACTTTAAGATACATTTGTATCTAGATGATGTTTCACAGTACACAACTGAGAGAATATGTAACATTTTCACAACTTTTGTTTGATACTTGTTAAGAAGTTACCTGTTACTTATAATTTTCAAAACCTACTTCACGTGTTCAGTATCAGAAAGGTGACAGCTTTTCCTAGACAGGAAAGGCATTTGATTTCCAGACACACTGATCAGAAACTTACAGGGAACTAATGATTAGATGGCAGAAAATCCCAGCTCTCTCACTGAACACAGTGTGCAGTGCTTGAAGAGATGGACAAGTCTGCTTAATAACTCATATATCTTCAATATAGAGTTATTCCCCCTCTAACAGCAATCCATCTTGGAAAGTCTCTGCTTTTAAAATCCAGGAAAAAAATCGTTCATATGAAGCACAGTGCCATTTATATTAAAATCTCCCCAACTTTTCAGTAATTTGCACCATCGAATCTGTCAATTACATACATTTTTATAACAGCATTTTAGTCTCGACTCCATGCTTAGAATAAGCTCCCCAACCTGATTGAATAAGCAGAGGATTGATGAGGTAGTTATTTCAGTCCAAGATCTGATACCATCACCAGTCTGAATTCAGATTTCTGTCACTGCTGGCTCTCTGAATTGACATTTACAAACCAGTAATATTTATTATTTTAGGAAACAGAATGTAACCACAATTCAACTTACTTAGACTTCAGTTAATAAAAACCTATTTGTGCCCTTACTCACTTCTGAACCATTTAAACACAACTTAGAAACCGGTGGGCACCCAGTGAGCAAAGCTGTCACAAATACCCCAAACCTGATGTCTTTTCTCATGAGTCATAGTCAATGAACACAACTCTTTTGTAAAGGATACAAGGATTGTTGTCATCAATGCTGCAGCTGTCCAGAATCAAGGGGATGCCATCCAACTCATACACCTAAATAAAAACAGGAGTTTAAATTAAACAGATGTATCAACAATATGAGTGATGTTTCATATACTAAGAGAGGTAAGTCGAGTGAAATCCCAAGGGCCTATGGATCAGCAAAGCTGAATTCAGGAGATGCCTCTGAGCGCATCTCTGACAAGTTCCTCTCCGGGTATCTTGCTGCAGAGTCTCGAGGTATCACATGAGAAAGCAACAGTGACAGTGATGGACACACAGACAGGCAAAGCTGACGTGTACAAAAAGCAAAGAGCACTGCCAGGTCTTAAACCCCAACTTCCACATCTGTGCTGACACGCACCACTGCACCTACATGAAATACAGCTAATAACACAAGTTTAAAAATACCCATTCTTTCCCCAAAATGCCTGTGTTCTCTCCAGAGGCCATGTATGATCTCACACTTCAAAGCCTGAGCAAGCAGTGACCTTCCAGTAACACAGCACTTCCACGTGCTGGGGAAATGCTGCTCCTTTGATGTTCAGGCTGCAGCCAAACTCTGATGTGCCTTCAACACCACCTTTTACTGTCCAACAGCAAAATGCTGAACAGTACAAATTAATCCGGATTAAGTGCTGGCAGCTGAAACAAACCATGCAATAATCTGCTCCAGTTCGATTCAAACAAGATGTTTGGATAACAGAGTAAGTACTCAGGGAAAGTAAAATTGTCATTAAAATCCACACACACTTCACAAAGTGGGAACATGATGAAATTCTTTCCAAGTTAAGTGAGAACGGCAGCAGTAAAGCACAGCCTTAGTGATTCCTTCATGTAAAAACCAGTTGCTAACTACTTCTGCCTTGCACCCTGACTTGGAGTGTCTCAAACATCACACAAACTGTACACGTAACTTGCCTGAGTCAGGCACAGCTTTTGGCACCATGATAACAGCTTTAGAATGTCACCTATCACCACACAGAGAAATGAAACAAGAGAAAAACCCTTATGATGCACCCACCAACGACAAACCTATATATTCCTCCAAGTCAAGAGATAAATCCTGAAAACCCCCCTCTAAAAATGTCCCAGTCCATGAACCAGCAGCATTTTACGGCAACCTGAAGTTGGTGCCTGTGTTGTGCACCGTGAGCCAGCTGAGCAGTTGCTGTGCGTGGAGCAGAGCCATTTCTGCAACGAGAGTGCCACAGACAGCCAGAGGGAGGAATCGCTGCCCGGCCCAGGGTGTCCCACCTGCCTCTCACACCTCCTCTCTCATCTCCCTGGAACCTCCCACACCACCACATTCTGCAAACATTGAGAGATCATCCCACACCTCAACCTCTTACAGGGATCCATTGGAACTACACTGCCCACTTCAAAGTTGTTACAGAATTCTTCCAACTCATGAGAATTTTTGCTTTGAAGAGAATTGTCTGAAATGGCCAGTGCAGAACAAGGCTGTGGACCTTTGGCAGGGATCTTCTTCTGCAGGGCTTGGGGAAGGACTCAGTATTGCACAGCACTCAAATCTTACTTTCAATACGGTGTGAAAGTACCCCTTATAGAAAACACACAGTGGCTGGTGTGAAACTGGCTGTAATCCACACAAATCTGGGGAGAAAGTATAGACAGAAACTAAGGGGTAGGACAGTTGTGGCATCTGTCTGGGAAACAGAACTGCTCAAACTGACCTGTGTTACAAAAGCTCACTAAGCCTATTCTTCATTTACATAACTCACAACATAACTGGCCAGGAACGCGGAACTGCACTGGACTCTACTAAAACCACAAGGCTATTTTATTATGAAGAACTGTAACACTTTATTCTGAAACAGAAAATGAAGCTGGAAAGGTTACTTAAGTTTAAAAAAGTCCATCTCTCTGCTAGTGATGTCCAGTGCTTCAGTCAAGTCAGTATGAAAAACCTTGCCCTGATGTTACAATGTCAGTTTCTGGAATTGTTTTCTAAAAAAGTAGAAACACAGAATATCCAGGATTCCAAGGCAGGTACCTGTCCCTGCCAGTTAAAAAGGATATTTTTCACAACACATCTTTATATTGCTGTTCCATTTGTTTACTGTACTTGCTTTGGAAACATAATAAAGACGAGCCAGTGAGAGAAATTTAAATGTACTCCACTGAAGAGAAAATTACTTCCTTTAGGACAGTGGCTGCTATTTTTTTCTCCTCCTCTGTACTTGGAATTCAATAATCTATTTCAATTTAGTAAATGAATTAACTAGACATTAAAAAGAAGCCCACGTAGGCACAGATGGTATCTAAATATAAAAAAAATAATTTATGGAAGTAACTAGCCCAGACTGTAAACACCCACTGCTCTCATGACCAAGGAGGGACACAGTGTTTTATTCAAATGGTCAGTCCTGAGGGTATGGACCAAAAAGGAAGGGCTGATGTTATCTTACAGTATTCATATTTATTGACCAATATCAAGGAAAGGCCAGTACCATAAAGAAGGATATCTACTTGAACAGAACCACTTCTGACCATCTCCCAGCATTTTCTTGTGAAATACACAGAAGGAGTAACCACCAACAGTCATTCCCAGCAGAGCCCAGAAATAGTATCAATGAACTGCAGACTCTTTATTCTTTTTTCCCTCCAGCAGCAACCGAGTCAAGCTCAGGGGTAAGAACACAAATCCTGAGCATGACAGATGATTTCCATACATGCAATGATTTATGCCAGTGATTTCTGCTTCATGGTGAAACTGTGCTGATAAATAAATACGGAGTCAGTCACAGACTCCAGACTAAAAGTCCCACAGCCACCCAAGCACTGCAGGCTCCCGTAACTCCTCCAAGTTTCCTGCTACAACTGTGAAGTGACTTTAGCACTCACATTTTCTTTTAAGGAGCTGCAAAGAGTAAGTTATTATGTTTGCATCATCCCAAACTTCAGAGCCAAGGCGGGGTGGGAAGAAAGAAGAAAAGGATCAAGTTTGTAGGCTAGGAGATTGGGAAAAAGCACTGCCATTCATTAACGGCATTCCTGATTCTCTGCTTCCAAAGTGCCTTGTGGGCAGAGCTTCCAAGACTTTAGTGATGGGTCAAGGAACAAACCATTAATTTTCCAGTACGTGTGTAAAGGATGTGCAACCTCTTACACGTTAAGTATAAAACTAGACGTGGTAATTAAATTTTTCACTAGGTTAAAGCAGAGTAAAACAAATGTTTCAGGAAAGGACTGTAAAATGCCTTTTTAGAACTTGGTAGAAATGGTAAATGGGAGAGTGCAGGACCCAGCTGGCTACTGAAGCCAGCAGGCAGCTGAATGGTGTGTGCTGCTTGTGTTTTAAATCAGAGCAGCCAGGGAAGCCCATCCCTGAACACTGCAGTAAATCAGGAGCCACACTGGGCAATGCCACCCTCACACTGTTTTACAGGAAATGTTACATTTGCTGACAGACACATAGATAATAGAACCATGGTCCTTTGGAAAGGGAAAGAGCCAAACCCACCCCAAATCTTGCAATTACAGTAAGTGTTCTGTTTCAAGACTAAGAGGTGTGGTCCCACTTCACTGGGGATGGGTTCAAAGGAGGCCAGTGCAGGTGCAGATGGAGTCTCAGGCTGCAGAAGCTTTAGACATGCACTGTTCTGCTGAGACTGATCCCTGTGGTCTTCCCAGTAACATCTCCCTTTATGACATCTTCGTCACAGGGCATTCTTCATCCAAAAGGGAACAGATGGCACATAACTTCAAACACAAGGCAAACCAACTACTCCTCCTTCCATTTTTTAAAAGTAATTCATTGACTTTGTGTTTTATAATCCCATATAAAACATCAATCCTGGTCTAAATACTCATGGTTCACAACTTTGCCTGAAGATGACTCTCCTGAAATCAGAGTATCCCAGACAGACTACAGGATTTCTCCTATGTTGAAGACAAAGTCAAAGAAAACAGAAGACTTCCAGTGACAGATTTAAAAGATTTCATAGCATCAATAAAAGGCAAGGTGTGGCATGAGAGAGAACAACTTTTTAATGCAAAAAGTGTTTAAATACATTAAAAGAGGCTTTATTCAAGTGAATAAACAGTAACATGAAACATTCATTCTTCTCACCTGATGGTGCCCTAGAAAAAAACTATTCCCACAAATGCAATTTTGCACATTTGATTTTTTTTAAAAGTCAAATTTAATTTGTCATCATCAGTCTTATGCAAACTGTTACTTTAATGAGTAGAGATGTACTAATGAAGGTGTTCAGAACTGCCCCCCTGTTCAGGAGTGACCAGCAGCACTGTATGCACAGAGAAAACCCATAAAACAGGATGAACTTCAAGATCCCTTCCAACCCAAACCATCTGGGGATTCTGGGATTCTCTGATGAGCCAAGCTAAAGACGTGGGGGAAATCACTGTGTACTCATGTTATCCAAGCATTTTATGTTCCTCCCACAAACTTTGGTTTGTGTTCTTTTTTACAGCTTTTACAGGATCAAACCCCCAATGATTCCAGCATTTTTCTAGTAGCAGTGTTTCCTTTTTAACTGCAAAAGAAATCTGAATGCTGATCTTTTAATGACTGCTCATCATTTTTGACACTTGCCACCCCTTTTGCTAAAGTAACAGCAGTTAAAAATAGAGTTTTCCCACAGAAAACCATTACCAAGTGTGACTCCAGCAGAATAAAGTTTTCATAACTTCTCCTTTATAAGTTTTAGCAAGTCCCAAACTGTCAAACCATCAAGGGATTCAGAAATCAAGACAAATGATACTGCAGGTCACCGCAGTGTCACCGTTCAGTACCTGCCCCCCTTCTGGAGTTACCTACAGCCACAGCACTGCACAAGAGCAGGACAAATCCCTGCCCTCATGTGACACCAACAGTGTCCTTTGCTGACAACCCACACTTACACAAAGTTGAGCCATTATTCTCTACATTTACCTGCAGTTCTTAGAACACACATTTTCCTTGAACAATTCACCAAGCATAACCTTTGCACAGGATTAGATTCTCCTACATTCAGCCACCACGTTGAGATTAAGATCAACTTTACATTTAGAAAACAAGACTCCTGATGTTGTGATTTACGTCCATAAAAGCCATATATTTAGTAGTCATGATACACCATAACACAGGTATGCACTAAATTTCATGCTGAGAGCTGCTAATGCCTCAGGCTGCTGAGCGAGATGACACATGATTCTGTACACAAGGAGACTGAACAGTAGTTTCTTAATTCACCTCTAAATTACAACTACCAGAGGGTTTTCTGAGGATCTGTGTCTCAATGTCTTGTAGTCTGGTAATAACAACTGCAGGTACTCTGAAAGTAGAATTCCCAGCTTCTGTCTGAACTCCTACATCCATGATGAATGAAATTCTGAGTGTGAATTTCTAAAGGTGCTGTTCAAAGTGTTTTAGGAATTCCATAATGAATGTATCCTTTCATACAGTCAATTTACCCAAAAATACTATTGCGCAAAACAAGGCATGTACACACACCAACTCAAGCAGTAAGTCAATGAATTATACTATTTTAAATCTTCTGTTTTGCTTTATTGTTATTTGCTTGCTTGTAACAGATTATTATTTTGACTACAGGTCCGTGCCTATAAAGTCAAGGCTGCAGGTTCAAACTGAAAAACTAGAAACTTGCTTCCAGTTTCACTTCTCTGTATGAAGTACATCCTTATTAAAACTTCTTTAACAGAAACCTACCTGGGCACAGCAACTCTTCCTAGGCAAGTCATTACAGAAGAAAAAAATCTCATATGAACAGAGCTGAGGAGTGCACTTCAGTACATGAAATTTGTACCAAAATAAATGCAATCATAAAAATCAGAACCGTCACTCAGCTTGAGGTCTGAGCCATCCACCACTCGGAACAACTGTCACCTCAGAATTTCCCTTATCTGTGCAATGACAACAGGTCCTTGTCCCATCCTCACAAGCATGTGTTTATGGATGAAAACTGTTGTAAAAATGACAAGTGCATTTATCTGAACCCATTTAAATGCACAAAATAAACTGAAGGTGCAGATAGGGCACATTACTGGAATGTCTAAAGTTCCAATGGCTCTTAAACAATGTTCCATGTCATCATACACAAGAATTAAGTAATTTTCAAGACAGTATAAGCCAATAATATTTTCAGGCAGTTTATAGCAAGTCAATACCCAATTTCCACTAATCCTGCATCCTTAATTGCTCCAGGACCCCTTGAAAATCCCCACAAAAGAGAACAATGAGCAGTAAATCAACCCTTTCAAAACGAAAGCAGCCCTCTCCCCTCCACTACCATGAGGTATTGCACAAAAATGTATTTCACTTCCACAAACACATCATATCAGGTCACATCACATCGTAACGGGTCACAGACACAGCTATGCCAGAGTGATCAATAGGACTAATCACCCTTTCCAGAAACATTAAAGACTTAGATTATATACTCTAATATAAATGAGGAAATGAAAGATCATTCCTATATTCCACAGCTACGTGACCACAGTGTTAGAATTTGTCAGACAAAGACACTTCTGGCAGTGTTTTTCTTGCTGAAATTAAGTTAGTCTAACAAATCCTGGAGGAAAGCCACATCTTCTATCACTCCAATTAAAGTTTCGTATTTACAACTTGCTGCTGTTTCCTCTTTTCCCTCATGTGCAAACAAAACTGATTTTCCATACAGAAATCATAAGACCAAAGGTCCCAAGTGATTTGATAGAAGAATTTTTGAAATTACATGAAAAAGGGAGGGACTAATTCCAAGATTTAAAATTAAGTTCATAGAACAATTCAAACACATTTGCCTTCAAATTAAACTTTAAATTTAGTCTCAGACTTTTTAAAGAAACCATAAAACTGAAAAACATGAAGGAATTAGGCACTGGTTTGCATTCCATAGGGCACAAAGCAGGCAGGCAAACATTACAGTGCTACTAAAAAGTCAGCATAATTGTGATAGTAATTCAAAGACACTAAAAAAAAACCTCTGACTCCTTTCCATGATCAGTTGCAACCTCTATTTCTAGATCAATGTATTTCATCAGTTACATCAGTCAGGCACACACCTCCCCTGATATGTCAGAGCTCTGTCAGAAAAATGTATCAACTCACCTTGTCTTGGTTCTCCTTATTCTTGTAACACAAATTCCCAATCAAACGGATGAGATGAGATTTAAACCCCACGGCTGGATGCGAAATTTCTTCCTGCCCTGTCAAAGCATGTGTGGCAGTGAAAATGTTCACAGTCTGTTTCCCAGCAAGGTGAGTTAATCTCAGGGTATCTACAGAGACAAAACCATTAATTCATTACCACAGGAAAATTAGAATCACTTGGCACAGAGATTTACTATTAACTGCTGAGTTCAAGTTAAGCAGCATAATTTCAGATATTCAGCACCATGTCGAAAGAACTTCAAAAGTTGTCTTTTTGTGATTATTGTAGTAAAACCATAAAAAAACCACCCCAACAGGGTATTGCTGCACACCTTTTACACACTTACATAGTTCAGACATGAAGTCTGAAGGCTGTTGAAGAACCTGGCACCATAAATACATGGCTAAAACCAAGTTTTTTTAGATAATTTCCTTTAGTGTGAATGTGTCCCAGCAACACATATTAGCCAGAGAGTCACTTCATCCTCTCTTCTCCAGCGTGTTCCCAGCTCTGCAGCACAAGAGATTTCCAGTACATGAAAGCACAGAATGCTATGGGTTGGAAGGGACCTTAAAGATTTTTATTTCCCTGTTTGGGCTTTTTTACAGCAAGGACCCACCAAACATCTCGAAGTAGTCACAGCCAGCAGCTGTTTTCCCTTTTTTTTTTAAATTTTTTTCTCTCTTTAAAATCCATGAAGTTTTACAATTTTCTCACAGAATGGTGGCAGACCTCAGTCTCAGAAAGTGCTGAGATTTAGGAAAGCACAGATATGCCTTCTCCTTCCTCCCAGAGTATATAGAGCCTCTCTAGAACATCCTGGTGGAATTGCTTCCCTTGTTGTTTGTTGGCTTCTTTCAGAGTGACCTTTAAACATCACTGAATTTGGTTAGTAACACTCAAACTGCACTTAAGATCCAGTTTCCAGAAATTTGGGGAACAGAAGGGAAGAGGCAGGGAGAAAAAGTCCCGACTGTATTTGGAGGGAATTCTCGCACACACTCAGCCAGTGAGGAACACAGGAAGGAGCTGTGCTGCCCCTTGCACCACTTGTACCACATAAATACCACAGTACTGATTCCTGAATCAAGGCTCTGTTGGGCAACGGGGGCCAATGGACCAAGTGCAGCAGCAGAAAATTTCCAGGAACAAATCAAATATTTGAAAATGCAGATGAACTCGTATTTATTTATTTTATTAAAAGGTCAGAATCCTAATTACCGCTGGTTGTGAAAAGCACATTTTCAGTCCCATAGCAGCAGGACTCGACCAGGCCAACAGCCCAACCCTGTGGCTGTTCACTCACCTATGGCTGTTTCCAGCAAACCAGGCACAGCCTGCAGATGCTCCAGCTGCCCATGGTTGGAGGTCATTTCACACAGCACATCCAGGAGACGAATTGTCACCAGTGCTTCCTGGGAATGGAAATGGCACTGCTGAACGTGGCTTGGGAAGAGCATCATAAAATCATAAACCCAAGATGTATACAGGGGACAGGAACTCTCAGCACCTCGGGTTCTTGGCAGGTCTTCTCAACTGCCAAGAATAAACTCACATAAAATAAGGGCATCTTTCTGAAACAACAACAACGTGTTATACTGCAATAGTTTCTTTTCCACACTTATATGTGCCTGAAAAACCATGGGGAAACCAAAAGAGAGCCATAAGGGATAAAATTTTAACAAAAACACAGTAGCTTCCAAAAGCAGAAACACAGAAAATTACTAGCTGAGAAAATTATTTCTGTATAAATGTTTTCTTTGAGTTTACCCCGTCGGAGTGTCCCACTTTAAAGACACACACACCGCCTGCAAGACACCAATTTGTGATCCGCAGGAATCCTGCAAAGTCCTGCGGTCAAACGAACTGGGGCTGTGAGAATTTACACTATTCTTGGGTCAATAAGACTGGGATCACAGATGCAGCATTTTGGTGAGGGAGCAGACACACCATTTCATTTGCATCTTCTTTATTGAGCCAGAGGACTGTTTTTTTCTCACGGAATATGTTGACGCTGCTTGTAATGGCAATCCAGCACTTAGAGAAACAACCTCCAGAGCACTGGGCAGGATTCAGACACCACACACTGCTCAGCAGTGTGGGACTGCAAGAGGTGCCCACTCAAGGTGTGGTACATAAACTGCAAGCAGCCATGAAAAGGCTCAGATGTTGGAACTATCCAACAGGAACCACCCCTGCCCTGTCTGGCCCAGGACAAGGAGGTTTTCTTACCAACAGCATAATACGTTCCAATCCATGTAATCAATATAATGTAATGGAAATCACCAACAATAGTGCTCAGTAATGAAGTTCCACAACTATATCTATTCTTTGCTCCTTGAAGACACCAAATCACTACAGGGTCCAGGTCCTAAAGCTGTATTTGCATTTTTCTCCTCGCACACATAGGAAGGTGCAAGTCTTGCCCCAAATTATTCTCTAAATTTCTTTCAACAGCACAAAACCAGATGCTAAAAACTGAGGTCATTATCCTGTTACAGAGTAAGAATACCCCAACTGTGTTTTCAGAGACAGTAACTAGCTATTTACAAATTTTAAAAGCAACAGATTATTTAAAAACCACAAAAGAACTCTCAAATTCTTCTCTACATTTGAAACTTGATAATTTCAAAAAACTGTTCCCCCGACACAACATTCCACATTTTTTTTTGTCCTCCACCTGTACAAAAGGAAGGCAGTAAAGAAGAACACTTCCTTCTGAAATTCAAATCCCCAAATATTTTGAAACCTGACAGCCATCCTGATATGGATAAAACCTGAAAAGTAAATAAGGAAATAATAGAACAGCGTTTAAATAAACACTTTTTGAGAGAGAGGCAGAAAAGATGTTCCCTATAAAGGGATTAAGCAAGTCCAGGGAAGGGTTTTATTTTGCAAAGTATGATTGAAAGTTAGAGCAAGCAAACTGATGCCGAAGTCAGGCTTAGAACGGAAAAGCTATTTTAAACATTGGTTTAAGCACTGCAAAAGCATGTGATTAACTTCTCATGGGTTTAAGATGGAAGCTACAAGACCTGAGGTTCCTTAAGGAAAAAAGGCAGTGCCTACATCTCATATATTAACCAGCAGATGGGACACCCAGGCAGCATTTTGGGAGTGAGGCCAGTCCAAGGAGTGTTCCCAGTGTGGCCTCAGGGCTCTGAGTCCAAGGCAGACGACTGGTACAGCCAGCCTGGCCAAGGCACTTGGTGCAGGGCCACAGAAAAGCCCAGGCAAAGCCGAGCTCAACATCACAGATGGTGTTTAAAGCACTTTTAATGACAGCCTCCACATGCACAACTGCATTTTTGGCAGTTCAGTACAACTCTTATGCAAAACCTAAATATTTATACAGTCGAGGAGAAATTGGTGCAATTCTCAACAATTTTGTGCAAGCAAAGGAACACCTTTATGAATTTAGACTGGAATTTCTCTTTTCCCACGGCAAGCACATGCTGTGAATAAACATACACACACAACATGCACAAACACATACTGCCCCCCATTTGCTCAGCTATTGGGATTCACATTTTGTGTACATTCAGTGAGCCCCATTTCCCACTAAACTTATCACACATCACATTTATGTCAGGGCAGAGTAACAAGCCAGCGGCAAGCAGGGCAAGTGATTCACAATGTTCACAGTGCTGCTGTCCCAGCACCTTCTGGCTGGACAGAGACTTCCTTCTGCTGGGTGAAAACAAATGGGCTTTTTCCAAGAACTGAAACCACAAAATACCTGGAAAAAGGGCAGGGAGGGAAAAATAAAATAGATAGAATTGCCCCATTGAATGTCCTATTACTGCCAAGAGGGTACCTCTTCCAAAAGCAGCCAAGTAAGTTTACTAACATAACTCAGACCAAGCAGTAGGGGCAGTGTGGGGAGGCTGTTCTTCTTAGACAGATATGAGATTGCTGTGTAGTTGTTGGCTTGTGTTTGGTTTTTTTAACACATTCAACTATCACCTCCTCAATAACTGATTTTTAGTAGCTTTTCATAACACCTCTCAACATATACTTAAAATTTTGTGCCTATTCAAACAAACAAAAAATCATCAAGCACAACACTGTTTAATGTTACGATATAAAAGCATTTAAGATCAATATTTTTTCACTTTGATAATAAAATACCTATGAAGGTCCTTCTCAAGTTTCTACAATGAAACTATTACACACTGACTCTGTATTAACAATAAAATTACTCTGACTACATGTATATTAGGTAACACAATTTAAGTCTACAGATAGGGTCATGTGGCAGGGACACTTCCCACTGTCCCAGGTGGCTCCAGCCTGGCCTTGGACACTCGCAGGGATGGGGCAGCCACAGCTTCTCTGGGCACCCTGTGCCAGCGCCTCCCCACCCTCACAGGGAAGGATTTCTCCCCAGTATCCAATGTAAACATTCTTAAAATGTTTAAATATTTAACAACAGGGTAGGTTTATTTCCAAATACCATATACTTTGCCATCCTCAAATTATAATCAAAATTNCAATATTTTTTCACTTTGATAATAAAATACCTATGAAGGTCCTTCTCAAGTTTCTGCAAATGAAACTATTACACACTAATTCTGTATTAACAATAAAATTACTCTGACTACATGTATATTAGGTAACACAATTTAAGTCTAGAGATAGGGTCATGTGGCAGGGACACTTCCCACTGTCCCAGGTGGCTCCAGCCTGGCCTTGGACACTCGCAGGGATGGGGCAGCCACAGCTTCTCTGGGCACCCTGTGCCAGCGCCTCCCCACCCTCACAGGGAAGGATTTCTCCCCAGTATCCAATGTAAACATTCTTAAAATGTTTAAATATTTAACAACAGGGTAGGTTTATTTCCAAATACCATATTCTTTGCCATCCTCAAATTATAATCAAAATTGGGCTGCTGCCTTACAGATTCTACTGTGCACTCTGCCACTGCTTTCCCACTATCGACTGGGAATGTAAAAAGTGCCCCTTGGGTCATAGTGGAATGAGGGTTCACCACTTCAAGTTCTGGTACTTAATGTTTTTCATCAGTCATACCTCATCTTCTGCATCTGCTGCAGCAGTTAACCTGAGCACAGCCCCACATTTCTCCTGGAAACAGCCTGCCAGGAAGTCAGCATGTCTCACAAACACCTCCGTCTCTTCGCTGGCAGCACAGCTCCTCTCACTTACTTTCGCCATCATCAGCTCTAACAAAGTAACTCTGGAACCAGAAAACAAGGTGTCAATCAGCTCCCTGAGCCACAGAGAGTGAGCACTAGAATAGCAGATACAGTTGTTAAAAATAATACAAACTATCAGCATGCTGGTAAAAGAGAGGATTTTAAAAATTAAAAAGTCTCATGAATACTGGCAGTAAGTTTGTTTCTGTTGGTTTATTTCTGCACACAATTAATTTAATTCATCATTCAATTAATACCATCTCACCAGTCAATATTTCTCTCAAGCCTATTTGACTTTCTAATTTCTATGCCCCAAAACAACATTACTGTGACTGCACACTCCCCGTGTCTAAAGTTCTCACCAGAACAGCTCCTAAAAGCTGTTTTTAGGTTCAGCAACAGAAATGGACTATTTGACATCTTATTTGAAAACATCAGCTTTTCACAGCCCTTGCCTTGCCCCCAAGTCCTTCACTAAATCTTCCCCCACAACCTAAAACCAATTCTGAGCCCAAACAGGGAAAATAAAAATTGACACGCATATTCTGTTCTTTAAAGTTTTGTAATTGTTACTAACTAGATGGGCTAAGCAAATCCAAGTTAATTACCCATATACCCAGCAACAGTTACTGAGTGTATTAACCCAGCAAATAAGTGGATGTATGATGAAGCTCCTCTATAAAATGTACTTGGGTAGTTTTCCTTAACAGCTTGGATGTCATTTTGTTTCCAATATCCCTTCTTATTCTCAGGGCACACTGGAAGTATTTAGTGGGAGCAGGATTTGGAGGCTCTCCGAGGGCTGGGCAGCCCCACTGCCACCCTCTCAGCCTGAAAGGGCACTTATGTGTTGGACAAATCCAGGAGCAGGCTCGGTTTTTTTTTTTTTCACTGAAATATTTGCAATTCAGATGGAAGGACTAAAATTCAAACATGTGGAATAGCTCAAATGCTTTTTCTTTTAAATTTACCAAGCAGGCTGTCAGGAGGGGAAGAGAAATGTCTTTTGCTGTGGAAAAAGCTCGGTCACTGCTTTATTAACCTCCAAGCACCCACCCCTATTAATCACGTAACAGCTACTCAGTCCTGGCTAAGCTCAGCCCCAGTGTCATTAATGCAGCCGCATTAAACCTTTATCTGCAGGAGGACAAAAAGCTTTTCAGCACGGCGGCTCAGAGACGCTGCGGGCACGTTTGGGGCAGGGCGGGCTCCCGGCACGGGGCTGGAGCGGCCTCTCCCAGGCTCTGCCTGTCCCGCAGGTCACAGCTGGGCACCACACCCTGCCCACCCCCAGACCACCAGGGTACAGCTCCCAGCACCTCACAGCGAGCCAAGGCTTTCCCCACAGGCACACGACAAAACCCAAGCCCAGAGGTGTGTCACAGCCCCGCACACAGGGCTGCACCTGACACGGCACACCAGGGTTAGGGCCCTTCAGGCATGTGCTCAGCCAAGAGCAGGGGCTGCTCACAGGAATTACTCCAATTGAATACCTTCTGCTTGGCAGGATTCTAGTCAGCTGTTGTTGCACCAAGTAACACTCCTTTAAAAGTGACAAGCAATCTCTCTGTGAACAAGGTGGAAGGTCACCACGTATTTCCATAAACTCATTAAATAGATTACATGTTGCCAATAGGGGATTTTTTTGTATCACCCTTCCTCTTGCAATATAATCAGGTGCCCTTTTCCACAACCATAATCCTCCCAGGGAAACAGGAGTGACTTTGAAACAACATCTGCGTGTAATCTCTTTTCAAGTTCTCTGATCTCTTCAGTCATTCAATTCCAGAGTTTTCTTCCAGGCACAGTCATTCAGGACATGCCCATCTTTCCCTGAATTTCAAGCAAGTCTTGCCATTCAGCCAATAATTTCCTGAGAGTGCCACGCTTTGTTCGGGTGCAAGTTCCCTCACATTCCTTTCTTCTGTCGTTTCTCTCAGTTTTCTTCCAAGCTCACCCTGGTTTTTCCAAATTAGTCCCCCACACAATGCAATTTGTGCATTTCCTTTAAATGATCTCACAACTGTTTATCCAGTCAGATGACAGAATTTGTTCCTACTTATTTGTTGTATTTAGCTCTAGACAAACATGACACAACTCTTAGTACCAGCTGAATTTTTGTAACACTCAATATCTAAACCCTAATTCTCTATATTATATGTACAACCACACTTTATTTGGGAATAAACATGCCATGTCATCTTCCTTATATCCAGGCACCACTAAGGAAGTCTTTTGTGAATCTCTTTTTTCCCTTAGCCAAATTTAAACCAGTTCTTCCTGAAGCTGCCTGAATTGGCATGAACTTAGAACAGTTACTATAAAGTATCTGCAATCATCAGTAAAACAAACTTCTGTCTCCTACAGCCTGTGAATAAACCACAGCATTCAAGTACAGTTTAAATCTGTGAGCTCATTATTGCAGAATGAAAAGTGCTGTCTCACTAAGCCTAAAACCAGTAGTGCAAAATTCTACAGATTTTATTATCATCAAACCATGTTGGCATCAAGAGTGCTTGGTTTCTAACCGAGTGCCAGACACTTGGGATATTCTTCCTCTCTGACTGATCTCCCTTCCCTGAAACACTTCCAGACAGCAATGGTTCCATCAGACAAATTAGGTCCTTCCTCAAAGCTTTCACTTCATCTTCAAATGCTACTTGCAAGCACCTCATTAGATGAAAAATGGCAAATTTATGAGCAACTACAATTCAGTGTTACCTTCAGCTGTTTTGTGCCTTGCAGAGAACCAGCAAGTGTTGTTAGTATTCCACCCACTTCTCAAAGCCAGAACACCATTACAACCCTGATCACACTAACACAAGGTCATTTGCAAACTCAGGCATGCCACGCCAAGGTTCTTACACTTGTTTGGAAATTAGAGTTGTCCAGAAGTTGGGAATTTTATTTGAATTGAAAATACAAATTTCAGGCCCAATTATACAACAAGATCTAGTTCATGGTGCACACCACAGCCACAGGATCACAAATGCACTGGACTTCGATTACAGGAAACAGTTGGAATAGTGCAAATACTGTGAACAGTACAAGTAACTGTGGTTACAGAACCACACAGGCTTTGGGCACCTGAGGCCCCCCACAGCTGTAGGAGCCACACTGTCCCACGTGTGCACACACTCCTGTCTCAGCAAACACATTTCAGTAAGTGTGTTTTATGTGCCCAGTAGAGAACGAATGCAGAGAGAGATGTCCCATACACTCATGAGCTCCAGCTGCCTTCCCCACACACCTCCACCCCACATCTGTCCTTTCCTCATTTCCAGGGCTTGTTCAGGCCAGCTGGACACGCAACATGGCAGCACCTCCAGAGAACACCCCTCATCTCCTCCTCAAAAATAACCTGTGCTTCAGGTTCTGGGGTCACTTCTTTCTCCAGCTCACGACAGCCAAAATATTTTCATCTGAATTGGATTTGTCTCTTCATCTATCCTACAAGAACATGTTCCTAAATATGCTAACACTCTGTAGGAAGATGCCAGGGCAGATTTTTTCTGTATGGTATTCCCCAAGGAAATTAAATCCAGCTCATTCACTTACAGCTTTCTCACCAGCTGGTTAGGGAGCCCTTACCTCCAGGCACAGTAAGCACACAGCTCATATGTATGCTCCCATTTGGTCATCCTGAATTAGGGAGGAAGGCAGTACTTCCCTCCTTACCTCTTACATCCCATTTCTAAAGATTAATGACATTTGATCTCTGGTTCAAACCTATTGCATACTCTTGTTTTGCCTGCCATCCCTTTGGTTTCCTTATAGTCTCCAATCAGCACCTGTACCCTCATTTGTAATAACACTGGAAATGTAACCAAACAGAAAAAAACACATTGAGGCACTGTTTTGTTTAGTGCTTCATCTTTCACCTGCAAAAACCAAGCAACAGGGACTTGCAGCTTCCCTGGGCAGACAAGGAACAAAACAGCCATGCTGAACACACAAACAAGACAAGATCTTCAAGCAGTTGGAGGAGCACCAAGGTTTCCCAGAGTTGATTGTCTTAACATTATTTTATCTTTCCCAATTCTCAGTTGAAGCATTTGTAAACGAGCGTTATCCCACTTTAGCAATGGCCATTTCCCATCAATTCAGCACCCAGGTACTCGAAGGAAAATTAGCTACACTTCTCTAAGGTGAACATTTGTTGAAGCCTTTCAACAGTGGAAATATTAAAATATTAAGTAATCATGGGCATCAGCACATGTAGGTTTTGTAGGCTCTACTAAAAACCAGTATTAATTATACACTTCCAGCTTTAGCAAAGGCTTCCTTTTAATTTCTTGTCATGACAACAGAAGTCTGAACNCCAGAACACCATTACAACCCTGATCACACTAACACAAGGTCATTTGCAAACTCAGGCATGCCACGCCAAGGTTCTTACACTTGTTTGGAAATTAGAGTTGTCCAGAAGTTGGGAATTTTATTTGAATTGAAAATACAAATTTCAGGCCCAATTATACAACAAGATCTAGTTCATGGTGCACACCACAGCCACAGGATCACAAATGCACTGGACTTCGATTACAGGAAACAGTTGGAATAGTGCAAATACTGTGAACAGTACAAGTAACTGTGGTTACAGAACCACACAGGCTTTGGGCACCTGAGGCCCCCCACAGCTGTAGGAGCCACACTGTCCCACGTGTGCACACACTCCTGTCTCAGCAAACACATTTCAGTAAGTGTGTTTTATGTGCCCAGTAGAGAACGAATGCAGAGAGAGATGTCCCATACACTCATGAGCTCCAGCTGCCTTCCCCACACACCTCCACCCCACATCTGTCCTTTCCTCATTTCCAGGGCTTGTTCAGGCCAGCTGGACACGCAACATGGCAGCA
The DNA here is from genome assembly GCA_013400695.1 of Neodrepanis coruscans. Lineage (NCBI taxonomy): Eukaryota > Metazoa > Chordata > Aves > Passeriformes > Philepittidae > Neodrepanis > Neodrepanis coruscans. The sequence continues at coordinate 25,452 of VYZS01036578.1, forward strand.
CCTCCAGAGAACACCCCTCATCTCCTCCTCAAAAATAACCTGTGCTTCAGGTTCTGGGGTCACTTCTTTCTCCAGCTCACGACAGCCAAAATATTTTCATCTGAATTGGATTTGTCTCTTCATCTATCCTACAAGAACATGTTCCTAAATATGCTAACACTCTGTAGGAAGATGCCAGGGCAGATTTTTTCTGTATGGTATTCCCCAAGGAAATTAAATCCAGCTCATTCACTTACAGCTTTCTCACCAGCTGGTTAGGGAGCCCTTACCTCCAGGCACAGTAAGCACACAGCTCATATGTATGCTCCCATTTGGTCATCCTGAATTAGGGAGGAAGGCAGTACTTCCCTCCTTACCTCTTACATCCCATTTCTAAAGATTAATGACATTTGATCTCTGGTTCAAACCTATTGCATACTCTTGTTTTGCCTGCCATCCCTTTGGTTTCCTTATAGTCTCCAATCAGCACCTGTACCCTCATTTGTAATAACACTGGAAATGTAACCAAACAGAAAAAAACACATTGAGGCACTGTTTTGTTTAGTGCTTCATCTTTCACCTGCAAAAACCAAGCAACAGGGACTTGCAGCTTCCCTGGGCAGACAAGGAACAAAACACACAAACAAGACAAGATCTTCAAGCAGTTGGAGGAGCACCAAGGTTTCCCAGAGTTGATTGTCTTAACATTATTTTATCTTTCCCAATTCTCAGTTGAAGCATTTGTAAACGAGCGTTATCCCACTTTAGCAATGGCCATTTCCCATCAATTCAGCACCCAGGTACTCGAAGGAAAATTAGCTACACTTCTCTAAGGTGAACATTTGTTGAAGCCTTTCAACAGTGGAAATATTAAAATATTAAGTAATCATGGGCATCAGCACATGTAGGTTTTGTAGGCTCTACTAAAAACCAGTATTAATTATACACTTCCAGCTTTAGCAAAGGCTTCCTTTTAATTTCTTGTCATGACAACAGAAGTCTGAACAGCTCAGGATGTTTCTAATGGAGCTGTAAAACCCTGCAGGGTGTGGTGCTCTTATGAAATCAAGACCCAGGCATGAAATCCTGTCCTTTTTTGTGTGTGAAGTATTTCTTTACCGAGTAATGGCGCCAACCTGGATTCTGCAACCCTACATAAATCACTGCCAGTTGTGGCTAAGCTGTAATGTTAACCAACCAATTTAAAACCATTACTGACATAGAAACATGTATTTAGAGATTTTGTGCCAACTCTGAAACCACACAGTTTTTCAATCATGTGAACAGGATACTCTATATGGAATGCTAAATACTAAAAGCCGCACTGGTTTTGGGGTTACCTTTCTTGATTGCTCAGTTTGGCATAGAGGGCTTTTACCAGCTCTGGACATCTCAGAAAACGGTCTGTAACAATCAGGAACCTGAAGGAAAAAAACAAAGTGTTACTTGTGCTACAAAAGCAGCAGCATCTACATTTACTCCAAACGGTGCTCATCAGTTTTGCTTTGAGATGAACATGGACCCTATTTGTTAATATATACAAACTGTCACAAAATAATTGCACATTGCTCTGCAGTGTGTTTCCTAACGCAGTGATGATCATTTCCCACCAATTCAGCACACTTGAAGGAAAGCTGGTTAGAGTCTTTGGCCAGTTATACAAAAGGCACACCACAGTCCAAACAATAGAAGTCATCCAATCCTTTATGCATCTCAGCAAAAATCCAATGGTTAAGTTGGAAAATTATCATTCTACTCATCATAACATTGTTTGTAAGCCCAAACAGTCAAAAAGTGACAAATTATTTAATCTTTTTTAAATGTAACCTAACAAAGCCTCAAAGCAAATGGAAACTTCTTTGTCAGAGACAAGGCAACAAAATATTTTTCTCAACTTTGAAAAAAATGCCCTCTTTGTGTAATAGAGGCCTAAGCTGAGAAGCAGTTCTATCTCCTTGCTCCACAAGGCAGGTGGGTATAGAATACTGGAACATCCTGAGTTGGAAGGGACCCACAAGGATCACGCAGCTGAACTCCCAGCCCTGCACAGGACACTCCAACCTTAACATGTTGAAGCTACAGAGAAAGATTAACTACAAAAATATTGAACCTAAGCTTTGTCAATATTCCCTCTGCCTCCTGCCTAGCTTTTCTTTTGTTTTGTGTATCCATAACCCACATAGCTGACAGGAAGATCACATAGAAACCTTGCAGCTGCAACAAAGTACTTCTTGGACAAGTAGTCAATGACAACTGGGGAAAAAGGAGAACAAGAGGACCAAAAGATCAATAGCTATTATATTTCTAATGGCAACTGTGGACTTAGCCAGCACCTGGTTCAGTTCCTCTAAACTCCATATTTTTAAGCAGAGGGAGAAAAAACATTTTGTGCTCTGCTTTTTTTACTAATATTTTTACACTCATTCATGAAAACAGAACCAGAAGAGGAGTAGGGAATCATCAACTTAAAACTGGCAACCTGGGATAGTGGAAGGTGTTCTTGCCATAGCAGGGCAGGAACAATATGAACTGGAAGGTCCCTTCCAACCCAAACCATTCTGGGATTCTGTGCAGTGTCTGCTTCTGTATTTAAGAGCCCCTTTTACCTTACCCACCTCCTGCACTACTGTATCACCAGTATATTTTACAAGAGCATCACAAAGTGATAACAGAAGAATTAGGAGTGGAGTAAAGCACTTTCAACTTGTTCTACCATGCCCAGAAATTTTGAAGGTAGCTAAGCAGGGATGCAGCAAATTCAATGCTTTAGTCTTCAGCTCTCCTGTTTTTCATTTGGGGTAGGGGAAAAGAAGAGAAAAAGACCATCCACAACTCTGAAATAAAGACATTCAGTTTTGGGTTACTGACTGAACATGGCATTTCAGATGCACACAAAAGGCTTTGGTAGGAGATTGAAACTCTCTTTGGGGGCCTACAGCAGAAGCACTGGGATAAACTGAAGACCACTGTAATTGAGTGAAGGAAATGGTGAAAATTAAAGCTGTTATGCAAGTGTAACACAGGAACAAATGAACAGTGTTAAATACGCCAATTTCCTCGACTTTTTAAAAATTGTTTGGCTGAAATCCTAAAAAAATCCAGTGCTTCCCTAGTAGATAAATACAGGAGGAGATGTTCAAAGCCTTTGTAGGAGCACAAGGGCTGCATTGTAGCAGACTGCAGCAGAGAAGCAGCCAAGATGGAGTGGTACGAGCTGCGTTTGCACTCGGTGTATTCCAAATGACCACTAATCTCGCACAATCCCAGCCGGGTGTAAGCAATCAGCTTCATCATCAAATGTCATGCTCCACATTAGGTTGATTTGATCCCATTAGCAAGTTTAGAGAACAGTCTCCTCAGCCTCAGAAAATGAGGAAGAAAACCCTCACAAAGGTTTTCCAAGTACGAAGAACAAGCCATGGCAATTCTCTACATGATCAGCAACTTTCAATCTCAAAACCAAAAGCATTTTTCATCACCCTACAATAATGCCACTATCCAAAATACTTCGTGAGAACTAAATAGCTATCTTTTGACTGTAATTTAAGAAACAAATACAACAAATCATCCAAATTTTGAAGAAGTAGAAAACTCAGACAGCTAACATTTCAAAGCCTTATCACCAGCCTTTTTAGATGCCAAAAAAGCAATATGAGGAATTGTTTGGAACCAGAACATATTTTAGAAGCAGAAGTATATTTTTCCCTTGCACAAGGACAGAAGCACTCCACTAAAACCATTTAAAAAATAACAATTAAAAGTATAAAGTTACTTAATTACAAATGGAACAGAAAAAGTAATTCCCCCATTCCAATACCACCACTCATCACCCGAGAGAAGAATAAGGAAACGCATTTGCATATTTAAGGCTCAATCCCAAGTATCAAACATCACAATACTCCTTTCTTGTGCTGAGCCAAGCACAGCAGTGACCATCCTTCCATGCTCCAAACGCATTCCACAATGAAATGACAGTGTCCACCAAGCCACCTCTCCAGAGGTGACTAGGAGACTAAGTTTGGGTTATGTGCAATATTCCTTTGACTCAAAGACACTCCCATTAAATTTGACACCTACATCTGAAAGGCATTAAAGAGGAATTTAATTTTATTTATATGTGTAGTCAGAATGTTTCTTTTAAGAGCTACCAAGAAAACACTGGAAGATGAGGAGCAACAGCATTTCCTGCTACCCCCTCTCCACAAGAAGAGAGAGGTGACAAGGAGGCTTTGAAAGACAGGAAACCTCTGCCAATTCACTGCTATTGCAAATAGAAAGTAGAAGCTACTCAGATCTCCACAATTAAGGAAACTTTTCCCAATTGTCAGTACTATTTAAAACCACAGTTGAACTTGGAACCTGCGATGTAACTACAACTTTCCTGGAATTAAAAAAAGAATGACTTTCTGGAGAGAAGGAAGGGGTGGGGGACATCCTAAACTGTCTGACAGAAGAAAGATTGTTAGCCCAAATAAAAAACAAAGGTTTCTCCACCACAGGCACACCAATTCAGCAACAAACCCTCCACTGAGGAGTTCTACCCCTGCCCTTAGTCAGTGCCCATAGGCAAGATTCTATCACAGGAGCACCAGCTCCTGCCCACACTCCTTTCCATAAGCCAAGACAAAATAACCAAAGGAAAAACAATGGGGAAGGGGAGCTCCTAATCTTTACAACCATTGTTGAGCTGTGGTTTCAAAAAGAGAAAGTGGATGTTCAGTAAATCTTCCTTCCAATGCCAAAGACTGACCACACTCTTAGTATCGCTTTTCTGGAAGCCAATAGGCACATTAAGCCTCTTGCTTTAAAAAGGAGGATTTTTGTTCCCTGCTCTTCAGGAATCAAAAATGCAACCTGTTTTTCCTGTTCTCATCAGCTACACTGCCCTATGTACACACTTACAACAAGCTATACTCTCATCTCTAATGGAGCCACCAAAGCTTTTAGAATACACATCATCCATGGTTAGAATAAATTATAACGTAATTTTGTACTACTGCAACCATAGAAAACTTGACCAGGGCATTCCTTAGAAAACTGACTTAATTCTTCCTTCTTCATTAATTATTTCTTAACTCACAGCATGCCACAAAAAAGAATTAATACAATGTGTATCACTCACAAAACATACTTAGGTGTCCATCACAGCCCTGTTAACTCTCCTTCTTCCAAGTTCTGAGGCAATTTTTGTCATTTTTTATTAATATACAAACACATTTTAGAACTACACAAGTACTTATACTCTCAAAATACCACTATTTATTTTGCAAAATAACTCTCCTCTGTTTCAAAAACCCCTTGGCTGGCTGAGTGAAAAACCCAATATTAACCTACCTGATAGGATATCCTACCTGGAGCGGTGACAACTCCATGAGAGAGACTTCAGTTCAGCCAATGGCCTTACATCCAAATATTTGTCCTAGATGTCCCCCCCTCTGTCTATGTTGCTAATTTCTAAATAGATCTTTATTTACTACTTAGCAGTGACACGAATATAGACATTTTATATGGAGTTTCACACCAGAAAAAACACCAAATTAAGAGGGGGGAGAACAAAAAAAATCAATCTAAAGATACGTACGACCACTCAGACTCCAACTGCTCTTTGTAGACTCTGAGGACATGAAGAGCCACAGCCAAGTTCCCAGGGTCCAGCAGGTCTCTCACTTTCTGTGAATCCAGGCAGGTGAACAGGACCATACAGCAATAGGCAACAATCTTCTCATCACTGTACGTCAGGCACATCCTTCCAGAGAAAATGAGGAGGGAAGAGCACGTTAGAACTGACTTGTGGCATTCAGCTCCCTGAGTTGGTCTTTTAGAGAACCAGGAGTTTGCCAGTAAGAGGGAGAACTTACAAACTTTGTGCCAAATTAGAACTAACTGGAGAGCTAGAAATTGGGTGAAACAGTCCTAGTCTGCTTCTCTTTTCATAAATGTCTTTCTACAGCCAGTGCTGACAAACAGGCTCCAAAAACCAGAATGATTATCAGACTGAGTCAGAGTGCCTTTGTTATCATCTCACTATGAAAAATCTGGCCAAGCACTTCAACCATGTTGCCATGTGTGCACACAAAATAGTTCAGGTAATATTTCATGATACAAATATCATCAGACCTACAGGAAGATATTGAGGTCAGGATTGAAGACACAAAGATTAAGGAACTTTTGTAGCCTCCATGTGATCAAGGAACACTGACAAGAAAATGCTGTGTCCTTGCAAATGAGTGTATCTACTTCAAAACACATCTGAAATACAGCCCATGTTTGAGGCTCGTCATTCGAAATAGTTTTCTTCCCGTTTCTGTAAAATTGAGTCAACTTACAGTTAGTTCAGAACAACCAGGTTTCTCAAGGTCCTGACCCCTGCGGTTGACTGACCAAAAACTTGCCCTTCTCACCAAAGTTACTTTTCAGAGCTTCATGGTGCAAAGGCACAACCACCATGTACAAGAGCTTTGGGTACAACCGCGGAAATGACACCCGGAGCAAACCCGCACCCATGCTTACAAGAAGAGGTCTGGGAAAGCACACTTCCAAAGGCTATTCTGGGA
>VYZS01036578.1:32002-42467 GCA_013400695.1 Neodrepanis coruscans
TCTATTCTGGGAATCATCGTTTCCTGCTGCAATGTTTCCAAGAAACTGGAGACTACAACGAAGAGCTAAAAAAAACCACCAGAAAATAATATTAACAGGAATTCAAAGCAACACTCAAATTTCATCGAAATGACATACTTTGACATGATGGATACACAGTACACAACTCATCTCCATGAAGCTTTAGGTGCAGTGTTTCACTGCTACTGCACATAAATGTTTGCATTTTCTCTTCTAATACAAATAATTTTACAAAGTATTTTATAATATATCCAAGACTTGTTGAAGTATTAAACGCTGGCTACTAGCAATTACAAGAATTAATTGACAGTTCCTTGCTAACACAGTACATTCTGTTTAGCTGGACAAACCATTATGTGCTCAATACTTCCCAATTTCTACCCCAGAAAAATTAAAGCCAGCACTCCCTCCAATTCCATCACTGAATTGAATATGGCAGATTCCTGCTCTTACTACAAAGGATTTATTCTACCACCCTCTCAATACAGACTTAAAATACGGGACGATGATGTTTCACCACACAAGCTAATAACACAGAGCAGCCAAAAGGTGCTAATTCATGAAAAACAAAAGCACAAACCCACAGACCTCCCAAAATTGAAACACTTCCTTTGGCCCTGGTGACAGCTCTCAATAGCCTGGCCCTTATTAATAGGCTGGCAAGGAAACATCGAATTAAATGCTAAAATTCCATTTAAGAGATATTACAAACAGCAGCCCATTACAGATGGAGGTGGTGATATTGCCAGGTTCTGCAAAACTAAAATTAGGTCTCCTGGAAAGGTGCTGTTCCAGCTGGCAGCCAGATTTCCTACAGAGTGCTGGGCATGTGTCCCCTTGGGAACAACAAGAAAGCAAGTCTAAAATGAGGTCACTAGGGCTTAGGGAATACTAACTTTTCCTTCCATATATATATTTTTTTTTTTTTAAGCCCAAAATATGTTCTTCTCTCTAATGTTATTTTGACTCTTTCTCCTGTAGTTCCTGTGCCCCCTGTTCTCTCTCCCTGCACATCTGCACTGCTCTATTATTCCCTGCTCCTCCTCAGCTTGCGCCCCTCCCGCCCATCTGGTCCCCACCCTGCTGACTCAGGAGGTTCCTGAAGGACAAGCACAGATACACCAGCGGACATTTTGTGGAAATACTTCCCTGATGGAAAAAAGCACCAAGGTGGTAAATCCTAGGAACAGGGTATTATTTCCCCTGGTGAATTCCTTACCTACACTGTGAGGAGAGAGGTCTCCCCCAAGAGACATGAGGTTAGTTGATTATACCCCAACCTTTCCCTGCAATTTGCTTGGCCCTTCTCAGCCATGAATTACACTTTGGTCATTAGAGATTAGTCTCTCCAAAAAATACTACCAGCTAGGGAAAAAAAAATACCTACAGATCTTTTAAAGTTATGTTCTTACTGTAACAAAGAGCAAATGACATGAAAACCTTTGCAACACTACAATCAACAGCTACAACTTCTCCGTTGATCACACACTGGAGTCTAAATATTGGTGGAAACAACCAACACTGCCCTTGTCCAACACTGATGTTCTGAACAAGCAACTAAAACCCAGGAAAAGGTCATGATTCTGTGGATGCACCCTGGGAAAAAACACAGTGTCATCTTGCAGATGAAAACCCTTGTCACAGTGCAAACACAAGGCCTGCAAACTGCACCTCTGCTCAATGCTCTGTCATCCATGAGCACACAGGAGGGACAGAACTGGAGTGTCCCTTTTGCACAAAGGCTCACAAGGACCTGCACCACACCCCACCTTCCCAGTGTCCTGTGAGCCTCCCAGACCAGCAGAATGCCCTGTGAGATACTGCCACCTCTGGAAAAAGAAAACCTCCAGCTCAGCATAAGGTGTAGACCTCTATTACTATAAAATGTCAGTCTCCACCGCTATCATCCGGTCATTGACTTGTTTCCTTGTGGCTGCAAGTTAAAGCAACTTCCAGTCATAAAAAGAGTTATTTGCCTCTTCACCACCATGAATCACACCGCAAATACTGATGAAAATGTATTTTCCTTGGAAAACAGTCTGTCTAGACTACTCAAATTGAACGTACAATACACACGCGGGCTCTGTCATTTAACGTTATTAAAATAGCGCTCAGTATTTTATTTCTCTAAATAAAATGAACATCTAGCTACCGATTATATTTCCACCTTGATCCTACTGCACTTGCTGCAGTGCAGACTAGGAAGGAACCCATTTTTACCATCTGTGGAATACCAAGAATGTTGTGTTTAATGAGTTTCTGCTCCCACTCCTCATCCCCTCCACCTCCAAAACGAAGCCATACTCTTCACTTTTTTCCTTTCCCTCCAGAAGTGCCAACTCTAATATTAGCAGAACATTACGTGCACTGAGTGGACAACCCTTCTGTTCTTGGAAGATAAAAGTCCAGGCAAAATATCAACACTGTGTTCTGACTAAACAGGAGGATTTGGCTCAAGGACAAGTAAAATCCCCTGCACGCTTCTAAAAACGTGGAGTTACGAATGAATTAGAAGGAATCTGGAAGAAACCATCAGAGCACACAATAAATTAGCCTCTGATGTAAATTAAATCCTAATGAGGTCTCATAATGGGAGATTCAAAAAAACTTTGTTGTGCATTTTTTTGGGAAAGGAGTCAGCCTGACAGACCACGAGGAGCTCAGGTTCACACCAACTCTGATTCAAAAGGCATTAGCAAGTCTTATAAAACACAGGAATGGGACCATTTTCTCCATCTCCTGGTATTTTAATTGCATTGTTCCATTTTTAGAAAGTAAACATAAGGGTATTCATTTCTTTAACAAATTATCTGTTAAAATCTGAAGGGCATATGAAATGGGACTCCTGTTACACCCCAAAGCAGCAGAAACACACGCCTGAGAAACTCCTCTGTGAGGTAAAACACATCCAAGTGCTTGCAGACCTGGAACTGCAGTTACAGTGCACACATTAGCATGTAAAATCCTGTTCTTGACTCAGCCTAAAAGCTGAGCCTAAATCTAACAGTCTATGTCTCTTTAAAGGCCCTGCTGTAGCAGAATCAGCAGTTTTGAAGTACTGGGGAGTCTCAACCTGGGCTTAAACCATGCCAGGAAACCAAGAAAAATAACAAGAAGGGCTGGCCACCCACTTTGCCTTACTCGTGGTGTCTGACTCTATGACACACTCCTACATGAGACCTTGTACAGGTCTGGAAAAAAAGGGAAAGGAAATTATTAACACGTAAAATACTAACCAAGATTATGAGCAAATTTCTCCAATTATTTTTGATGGCATAATGTGGATGTTGTTCCATTTAACCCCAAATTTCCACTTAAGTGCTTATATTTTCTCTGGAAAAACTAAATCTTTTTCTGCAAGTCTGTGGAAAGGATATCAGGCTTCTCCCCCTCCCTTGTACCACTTCTATCCTGTACCTGGATAATGAAAGGACCACATTCCTTTGAAATAGGCAGAGAACAAGTGAACTTACATTTAATATTTTCACTTGCATATCCACATTAATATACAGCAACAATTCCAGCATCAACCTTTTTGGCCATTACCATTTATTTGTGTTTCTCTGTTATACCTACCAAGGCAGTTTGCCTATTCTCATTGCCATGTTGTGGTCCCTTTCGTGTGAAAACAGTTCAGCTCCCCCTCCCTGCACTACATTGAGGATATTCTGTCTTTGGGAAGCTCTCTGCAATTAAAAGTTTGTTTGCCCCATTTTCCCACCTCTATCCCGAGATCCTGATGTCCCTGCTGGGAAAACCATAGTGATCATTTTACAGAAGCTTCTACAAAGTTTGGTTCCCATATATCCACACAGACCAGAAATGTGCCTCATCATGACTCCTGCTGACATTATTTGCTGGTAGCATAGGGGACAGTAAAGAGCAAGGAAGGAAGGAAGGAAAGGGCTTACAGAACACTGTATTTTGAGATCCACAGAAATACAGGCATTACTGTTCATTTCAAGCCTCAACCAAAGTAACCAGAAACCATTCCAATTAAATAGACATCAGCAAACTCCTATTTCCTTTGTGCTTCAAGTGGATATCAGTCCACATCAGAAAACCACTATGCATGTGGCATAAATCAGCAACATCTTGGCAGGCTGTACTAGAAAGCCTCCAAATTGCAGGAGCAGGAAAAAAACCAAACCAGCTCTACACACTGTCTAAAAGCTGCAGCAGCAAGGAGAGCAGGGAGCCCCCGGGCAGCTCACTGACCTGCTAATTGCCCTGCCCCAGGGAGATTCCCTCCCTCCCAGAAGGAGCAGAATGATTTACATGGACACTGAGACAGCCACTGCCTCTGCCTACCAGGACAGCAATCAAATATCTTCCCAGGAGTATCACGGGAAGGACAGCTTTGATCAGCAGTACAACAAACAAACTGCTGGGAAGCAGCAGGTTTTTAGTCCCTGTTTCCAAGTCTGCTCTCAATGCCACCCATGCCATCAGCATCTCACAGGTGAGCCTCAACAGGCAGGATCTGGTCTGCAGGTCAAATTGTACCTCAGCAAAGTGCTGCAAAAAAACCCATTTTTATATTCACAGTCCACAGTAAATAAAATAATTCAGCTCAGCACAGCTTAAATGGAGAGACATGGGACAAGAGGAAGTGGCTTCAAACCCACAGAGTAGGTTTCGATCAGGTATCAGGGAGAAATCCTTCCCTGGGAGGGTGGGGAGGCCCTGGCACAGGGTGCCCAGAGAAGCTGTGGCTGCCCCATCCCTGGGAGTGTCCAGGGCCAGGCTGGAGCAGCCTGGGAGAGTGGAAGTGGTGGGTAACTTCCCAGAGCCCAGCAGCAAGTCCTGCCTGCACCATTAACCAGCCAAGGGACAGCTGCCTATTGCCAGAAGTCCTTGTGCTTCCTGACATAGATGGGAGATTCCTGCCATTTCTGGGAGATGCTCACATACACTTTTAAGAGGAACCCAGACCAGTTTAAAGAAATAATAACATTAAAATAAAAGTAATGAGCTAAGCACAAAGGAACAACAGCATCAACAAAACTACCAAAAAAAAAGGCAGCAGAACAACCCCAAGTGGTACAAAAGAACAAACCAATTACTTAAGATTTTCCTGTTCAGTAAAGTAGTAAAATGCCCTGAGCTATAGCAATTAGGGGATAGCAAAATTAAAAAAAACAGAGGATTTTCTTAAGCTATGGAAACATGAAACCAAAATCCCAATACAAGTGCAACCAGCAGTTTACTCCTACCAGATAGTGTATCAACTGATTGTTAGGGCACACACTCTGCAAATGCTACTGAGACCATGAAAATCCCAACATTATTTTTACAGATTGAAAAAACACAAAGGCCAAAAGCAACACCAATAACTCAAATAAAAAACTCATGCTTATGTTTACATAAAAGTTTGATGAGTATAATATATTCGTCACACTCCCACAATTATTCCCCGAAAATACTATAAATATTATTTTGACAACATAATTATAGTTTTTACTTTAACAGTGGCAGCAAAGTGTTGGCACCAATCCCCCCATACAAAAAGCCTCACAGACAAAGCAAAGATCACACATAGAAAACTGGCAACTCTTATTCCTGTGTCCCTTATTCCTCTGTCTAAAAAAAGCCCATTTAAATTAGCACCTGGTTTATTTGAGCTGTAATACACAAGAAGTTTTAATTAGACCAGCAGAAAGCAAAAGGAAATCCCAAACAGAAAAATAAATGGAAGTGAAAATTCTTAAATTCTCTTTACTTCCAATCAGCTGAGCCATGTTCCTCTCACGCTGCTTTTTGAGAATTAACCCCACGGACTGTGGGTCCATGTGGGGACTCTCCCACTTTCTCTCCCCATGAAGAAAAGCCAATATGAACCTAAACTGACCAATGTCACCTATCAACAGCTCATGAGTGACTCTGTATAACAAATAGAGTGATTCAAGCTTTATAACCATTTGTTCACTCCACATAAATCAGCACATAACATGACTTGTACAAAAAAATCTGCAGCACAGTAATTTACAGTATTTGTTCACCAAAAAACCCCCAGAAACAAAACAACAACAAGCCCCAACAAACAATATGCCATCTCCTTCAGAGATAAATACAGGGGCACTGATGTGGGAAGAGATGAAGGATTCCCTTTCCTCCCTCGATCCTGTTGGTTTCAATTCAGGAGCCATTGTGTACGAGAGTCCTGTTTAGAAGTTACAACTTCTCCAAACACACACAACCAGCCCTGTGTGAAGATACATGTTCAGACAGCTACAGACCCCTGTCCATAGACAACAAAATCAGGAATGGCTTCCCAAATGCACTGGGTGAGCTCTGAATATTGGCTCTGCTGTGTGATGTCTGTGCAGCCAAACCCTTCCCTGGCAGCAGGATTCCAGCAAGGGGTGCAGGAGTGTGCAAGCACAACACCCTCGCGTGCATGGAAGGCTGATTTTGAGCCAAACACAGCAGAGAAAGGAAACCCAGTGTCCTGGACTTCCCTGCTCCCTCCCAGCTTCACAAAGGTGTTTGAGGGGAAGTTACTGCACAACAGCTGTTCCACTTGATTCCACAAGAATGATAGAAAAGCAGCAGCAGGAACCCGGCAAAAACCTCATCCAAGGAATGAACGGGAGTGAAAAGAAACAAAAGTAGCAAGAGAAACCAAATGTTCTTTACTCCCTGCAGCCACAGAGAGAGTGAAGACTGCAGTCCAATGTCTAAAGCTCCACGAGCACACACAGGGAAATGCAGACTGGGGAGGGAATTGCTGAAAATGCCTTAATATCCAATGAAATGAGTCTGGAGGAGATCAGTAGCAATAACCACCTCTACTGAGGAAGGGTACTATAGTCCTTATTTTCCCTTCACTGCCTAGAAAGAAAAAACTCGCCCATTAAGGAAACATGAACACTACTCAAATCAGTACCTAACTCCTGGCACCTGCTGGCCACCTACCACAGGGCACAAATGAAAATTAAAAAGCCATTTTTAAAAAGCCACAGCCAAAATTTGCTTCCTGGTATCAGACAAATTATTAGAAGTACCATCAAAAAAAAAAGGGGTATTCCTTCACTTCACAACATTTGCACGTGGAATAAAAAGACAGAACAACAGCAGAACATGTTTTGAATGGAGGTACTATAGAACTTCTCCTTTTTGCAATCCATGTATCCTTGTTCATTTCAAAGAGTTACCACATATCTTTCTTTTAACAATCTACAGGGAACAGTTCAGGGAAAATACACCTGTATGGTGAGGCCAGGATGTTTTTCCAAGCCATGTAAGTGAGGGTCCCCCAACAATTCTTCTCTACCATTCAAGAAACAATTTAGCTTTATAAAACAAACACATCAGTAAAGTGATATCACACAACCCATGTAAAAAATATTGTGTGGCTACACACTCAACAAAATCCCCAGCCTTACCAGTCAATAATGGTTCTTCTTTGGTTTTCATTCCATGAAGCAGTTTGATCAAATGGACAGACGTAGAGATGAAACCCAAGTTCCTATTATTATATTGGGAAAAAAATAGTCATTTGCTTAATATCAAAGGCTCTTGAATAAAATTAAAGCAGAGAAGGCCAAGGGATCATTTCTCCTTTCTCCAGCAAGGAGCAATCACAGGTACAATCTCAGAACACTCTGCACTGTGACTTTTGTGGCATTAACCACATTTTGTCCCAGCACAGAGGACTTGGTATTACATTCAGTTCTATAAATCAAATTTGACAAGTCTCAAGTAGCCAAATTTGCAGACTGTATTCCACAACAATGCTTTGTGACCTAACAAACTTGTAATAGGTTTTTGGGGCTTTTAGGGGGTTAGTTGCTTGGTTTGGGGTTCTTGCAGGGGACCAGGGCAGAGAGGGTATTTACTACTGTTTTGTTTGTTTTTTGAGAAACAGCAGCCAGATTACCAGGTTTTACCAGGTTTTCACTGACTACAGCTGGATACATCCCATGTATCCCTTCAATGTTGCAACAGACACAGGCAAAAAAGAGAGAGGCTAAATAACTTAGGGAGCCAGACTGACTTATTCCCCATTAATACCAGTTTGCCTGTGTATTTCATTTCAAGTGGCTGCATCAAGCAGGTGCAAACCAAGAGTCTGTACACAAAGCACACAAACATCAGGGGGTGGTGCTGTGTGGGCCCCAAGGGAGCCCAGCTGTACCTCAGGAGGTGCTGGTTCCTGGCACACTGCACACAGGCATTCCTCAGACACCTGAAGCACTCGGCTGCCAGCAGCAGCCACGTGTCCCCATCTGCCAGGCCACAGCAGTCCCTGCAGCTCTGCTCCACGGCACACGAGGTGCTCCTCAGCACTTCCAGGAGGTCCTGAAATACGCTTTCTTCAGCCAGTTCTCTGGAATAAAGAAAAAAAATCCTGTGAGGGTGACACTTCTTGTTGTAAACCCAAACATGTTTCTGCAACAATCTTTAGCTATTCATTGTATACACTCTTCCAAGCAGGAAGAGCAAAACAGACCACACAATCCTCCCACCATCCCGTTCAGAAAAGGGGCTGCAGGAAGAGTTGTGCCTTAGCACTCCCTGTGACTTTTCAACAGCTCCTTGGAATCTCAGTGGAAATTCTCCTGAGTGCACATGGCTGGCACGTTTATACACGACACTGCATGCTGCTCCGAGAGAAATGCTTTAATTAACACAGTTCAGATGCTCAGCATGAGATCACTGAACCACGGAACATCCTGACTTGGAAGGGACCCATCAGGATCATGGAGTTCAACCCCTGGCCCTGCACAGGACACCCCAACCATCCCACACGTGCCTGAGAGCACCGTCCAGGGATGTTTCACAAGAATAAGGTATCAGAAGTTCCAGCCTGCCACAAATTTCCCCAGAGGGACAAAGAGGTCATGGAAAAACCTGATACCACATGCTAGTGAAGAGCTCCAAAGTGTATTTATGGCATTGCTACAGGGAAATTCAATCAATTTCCTTATCCAGTACTTCTGACCAGGGTCAGGAAAAGGGAATCCAAACACAGTTACCAAGAACCTTAAATAGGCTTGTCATGTGTTTAAGATGAAACACAAGAAAGTGAGATGAGATGAAATGTAAAGTAGCATTAAATAAAATGCTCACACAGAAAATTCTTCCTAAATGAGAATTTAAAAACTTCTTGATCACTAGTAATCACTAATAAATGATACAATATCACCTGTATTCTGCTGCTCATCCAAACATCTAAAAACGTGCACAATTAGAAATTCCACCTTCTCTTTCATAAGTGATCACGTCCATAAATCAAGCCACAGAATCACTGAGGTTGGAAAAGACCCTTAAGATCATCAAGTCCACCATGAACCAAACACTGCCAAATTCACCGTGTCCCTAAGCACCATGTCTGCACTTCTGAGCCACAACCCCTCACACATGTCTGGAGACAGCATTTCCCACCTCTGCTCCTGCCAGATTTTCTTTCCTAGACTGAACAAAACTTTGTCTTTATTCACTTTTCACAAGACTTGTTTTGTTGCTCCACTAGTGACACTTCTGTACATCTTACTGCCACCACAGTGCCTCCCATACCGAGGTCTGTTAGGGTGTCAGGAACACCTGCACTGTAAAAAATAAAACGCTATACATCAATATCACCGAATTACTACATCATTAGATTTCGGATCTCAGGGAAGCACATGTTTTATTGATCACCCTCATAACTGACCCAGAGCAATACACTTACATGTTCTCCATCAACATAAAAAATCTAGAGCAGGGAAGTTCCGTTTTGCAGTGGTGCAATACTGTGGGGGAAAAGAGCAAAAGCAGAGCTCGCCCTCAGTCATAAACAGCGGGACTTACATAACCAGAAAGGTTTGGAACTCGGTTTTAAGACATCAGAAGAAAATAGATTCATATAACTTGAACCTACAACTCAGAAGAAGCAGTGCGGCTCCTGCCACTTGATGACAGGCCAAAATAAGGGTCAGTGCCTCATGTCCCACAGTCCCCGCGGGAATTGCATCCAGAGACACGTTTCTCTGAGTGTCAGAAGAGCCCTGGTCTGGCAGGAGTCCCCAGGCAGCCCCAAAGCCAAGCAGACGAGTGTTTCCCCTACGGAGGACAACTATCAGCTGAGTTCTTAAAACACTGACTCTACTCTGAAACGGCAAAACTCTCAGCCCACTGCACTCTCCTTCCTATCAGCCTATGCCATGTGTTGGATCACTGCATCAAACCGGTCCCTTCCCGATCCCAATCGCAGAACACGGCGATGGGCGGTCAGCCCATGACGCGCCACAGCGACCGCCCGGCACCGCCCCGGGAGCGGGCGGGGGATGCAAATGTTCCGCAGCGGAGGCTCCGCCACGGCCCCTCTGAGGGCACCGACCCCGCTGCCTGCGCAGGGCCCGGCCCGCCGCCAGCACCGCCCGCTCCTCACCGCTCCGCGGGCCGCGCCTCCCGCAACAGCCGCGACAGCGCCCGCACGCTCTCCAGGCGCCCGGGAGGC
>VYZS01036581.1:13714-23836 GCA_013400695.1 Neodrepanis coruscans
AGTCCCAGCTCTCCTGAAACTTCTACTGTGCTACAAAGTTAGAAAGAGACTGCAAAGAGAAGGAACAGATACAAATGATAGATGTAATGTTTATACTTTTTCACTTGAATGAATCCCAGAGAGCATTACAAACTTAACTCATTATTTGTAAACTGTCCCAAATCTTACAAATATTTTGCTAGCAGTGAAGTCATCTTTTGGCATTATCTGCCACTACAGGCAGCTTCCCTTGGGTTAGCACAGTATTGCAAGCTAACTGTACATACAATTTATATATAAGTAAATAAAAAAACCAAAAAAATTCA
Source organism: Neodrepanis coruscans (assembly GCA_013400695.1). Taxonomy (NCBI): domain Eukaryota; kingdom Metazoa; phylum Chordata; class Aves; order Passeriformes; family Philepittidae; genus Neodrepanis; species Neodrepanis coruscans. Next base: position 14,020 of record VYZS01036581.1, read on the forward strand.
ACCAGAACACTAGACAGTGTTTAGGGAAGAGGACTGAAAAGAATACATAAATAGTTCTGCATCAGAAATAGTCCAGAAAAAAACATTCATCCCCCTTCTATCAAACAGTGAAGTCAATAAGAGGTTATGGAAAATGTATGCTTGCTTTACATGATTGTAATTCAAGGCCTTTTAGACAAGTAGTAATAAATGATAGTAATAAAAGAATAATAGTAGTAATTATAGTAATTAAAAATATTTCCAGAATTAAAGGTAAGTTAGTGTTCCCAAGCCTGTTCATTTCACTTCTAGTAACATCAGTTATTTGACATAGGTTTTAAACATTATCACATGTATAGATCAGCAGCTAAAGGAAGTTTCCAAAATTAAGTTTCACACAATAGAATTCCATGAAGACTTAACCTCTAGAAGAATGTATAAATAAATGCATTTTCCTCATCTTAGCCCACAACTTCCTCATGAGGGTAAGAGGAGGGGTAGGCACCGATCTCTTCTCTGTGGTGACCAGTGACAGGACCCAAGGGAATGGCCTGAAGTTGTGTCGGGGGAGGTTTAGTTTGGAGAAAGGTTCTTCATGCAGAGGTTGGGCACTGGAACAGGCTCCCCAAGACAGGGGTCAGAGCACCAAGGCTGACAGAGTTCAAGGAGCATTTGGATGATCCTCTCAGGCACATGGTATGACTTTGGGCGATAGTCCTGTGCGGGGCCAAGAGTCAGACTCTGTGATCCTTTGGGTCCCTTCCAACTAGCCATATTCTGCGATTCTGTGATTTTATGATTTTATGCTCACAGTTGATCTTCATGACATCTGGAAGTTTAGAAATCCTACATGGAAAACTTCTAAATGCTACTAAAAGAATGAAGGCACCACTGCTTTGAAGAACCAGCTGCTACTCAAGGTGAGCTTGTCGAGCTTCTTAACCCTTGAAGGTAAAAGCTAAAGGTCTCACTTAGCTCAGGACACACTTCTTCCACTGAAAGAATTCACCAACTGTCAAGACACTCTTCAGACTACCAGCAAGTGCTCTGTGCATCCTGTTTCTGTGCAGTTTCTATACCATCCCTCTGACAGCCCCTGCACAAACAGGCATCCCTGGGCAGTGGTAGCTGCCTGTGTAGTGCTGTACATGTCACTGCATATTCAGCCACTCAGGGCTTGATGTGAGGGATGCCACATTCATGTCCCCATGGACACACATGTCCTCAAAATGTCTCTACTCTACAAAAAGAACTATCTTTTCCACAGGCAAGAGGTGAATGTACTTGGAAGGTGGTAACAAGATTATGGCTGTTATTCCTTCAGAATACCCTCAAACCACTGACTGAGCAGTGTCTTCTATAGGTGATTAGCTTGCTTGCCATCATCTGCTTTTACTGTATACAAAACATATTTTTTGCCAAGACTTCCACAAAATAGTTGTTTTTAGTGAATTTAGAGGGTTGGCAACTTAGAGAATTACAGCACACCTACCAGTAAACTGGATTTGTGATCAGAACACACACCTGTGAGAAGTATAACATATATTAAAAGATAGGTCATAAGCCAAAAATTGTGTAAGAGTGACATTTATAAAATATACACACTAATCTGGTCTTGGTGGCACAATCACAGAAAAAAAAATGCTGTTCTAAAAATGTAAATATAGCCTTTCTGGATGAAAAGCAAAGCCTCCAGCTTTAAAAACAGAAGCAAAGGATGTACAGAATTTTACAGACCAAAAAAAAACCCCAACACTGCAAGAAGTTTCAAAGTCTGACCAAGCACTCTCACTTTTCCCTCTACAAGTTTCCCATGTATTATATTTAACTGAGTGTCCTGATATTTTTAAGAGGGGAAAAAAATAGATGGTCCTTATCTATCTCTTCTATACCTTTTATAATTTTAGCAACTGATATGACACAGCAAGAGGATGAAGAATGGTGCCTAAGACGATAATCCCCAGGGCGTTTAGTCTTTCATCATGGGTTTCCAGCATAGATCATGTTAGTCTCGCTCTTCTGAACTCTGTAGCTTAAGACAAAGTAATCAGAACTACAAAATATTCCACGAAAACATGTACCATCAATCAACAGAAATGAGCAGTACTTTTTATATGCCACACTCCAATTTCACTTGTCACTCCAGTCCTTATAAACAGACTAAGAAGAGCAAGGGCTTGAAAGGTATTAATCTGAACACAGAATATTCAAGTCATAATGAATATTTAAGAGAAAAAAAGAAACCTAGTTTTCAGCTTCCATGTATCACTTAACCAATAGTAAACTATTCCTAGTAACAGCTGCTAAGAACTTTGAAGAGTATTTTTAGGATGTAACCAAGCTCAGGGTATTTTTAATCTATGATTATACATTGTCTAAGTCAGATCAGCATCAGTTAGGAGGTTTAGCCAGACTCTGTTCTTGTTGTTATACCCTCATTTAACCTGAGGCTGCTGCGAAACAAATCTTCATGAAGGGCCGCTTAAAAAGTGTATAACAGAGAAAATTGAGCGGTCCTATAATTTCTGGGGCAGGGAACCTCTTAAGGGGGTATCATGTCTTTTAGTCTCTGCAATAATAACAGTAACTCAATAGTAACTGCAGATAGATAGACTGATGTTTTCATAAGTTCCACAAACCCTAATAGTGTTATTTACTCATACGGGAGAAATTCATTAGTTTCACGGGGCTATGTCAAATTTGCTCCAGTGCAGCATGAGATGAAAATGTGGCTGGTCTGATGGAAAATGAAGAAATCTGCAGCCTTGAGGAAGGGGTGCTGGGTCTTTCCTCACTTGTTTATTTCCCCACCCTTTCCAAACATCCAGCGGCTGAGATGACAGAATAATGTAGCCTCAATCTTTTGCTTGTATTTCCAGATTCTGCTAAAGATTAAAGACAATTTTCTAATTATTTTTTTCTTATCTTTGGGATTCTGAGAGAGCCTCTTATGGAAATGAAGAGGTAGGAGGTAACTATCTTTGTCAGAAAGGCAACCCAGCTTTGCACTGAGTAGTAAGGGTATCTTTTCCACCTCCACATTAATTACTTTTCACTTTGCGCAGTATTATGTAACATATTGCTGTGAAACTGTCTTGCAGTTTAAATTTCTCTACCCAAAACAGAGAGGGACCTGCTCCGTTACTGCCACTGAAATTGTGCACTGGCAGGAAAATAGAACAAATCAGTTGGAGGTTTCCAGACTGCACTGCTGAGAGGAATGAAAGAACAATTTACTGTCAAATGGCTGCACGACAGAGCAAAGGGATACCATCCATGCCAGAGTGTTTAACCAAACTGAGAGATCCAAAAAAATACTGCTCGCTTCTCTCCTGTTAACAAGGAACTGAGGGCACAGGAAAAAGGATCTCAGCAGGACACCAGCTCACACTGACAAGAGGAAAAGAAATATAAGTGATTTTAACCAGCCCGCTTACACTATTCTCCACCACAAGCAGTAGAAATAGGATGCACTTAGACCCTGAAAAACACTGTTATTGTCATAAATTATTTATTTAAACTGAGTTTTTTTTCACATTTGTTTGAAGACCATCTGCTTTTATTACACTAAACAATAGTAACAGGAAAAAGAAAATATAACAAAGGAAAATGATACTACTACAGCAATTGAGAAGCAAGTACCTTCATACCTTTCCCATCATATTGCTTCAGGATGATATTATCTGTTATTTCCAAACTTTTTCAACAAAGGAGAGACCATCTCAATGGGTAAAGGACAGAGAAGTCCAGCAAAGTGTCAGCATTTCATTTTCATTGCAGCTTCCTTATTCTTTCCCCTGGAAGGAAGCATGGGCAATTTCACAACAGAGGGAAAGTGTGAGGGTACCAGCTCAGCCCAGCTGAGTAGCTGTGAGGAAATACAGACACTGTAGAAAATTATTCCTAACCTAGGACACTGATCTTATTTCACAAGGGAAATGAAGAGTGATTAAAAGAGTTGGGAGAGTCAAAGAAGCATCATGACTGAAAAAATACCTGGGATGTAGATTCTCCACTCTAAGAGTGACCTGAATTTTGAAACACTGTGCAGAGATCTGCAGAGCCTAAAGTTTCTCCTTATATCTACTGCACTGTGAAATAGAATACACTCTTACTAGAAGAACTAACTTGACTGTTTCTTTTATAGGTGAAACTTGTAATTCCAGAGTCATTAGCTAGAAGGTTGGAGGTGCTTCGAGGAGTTCACACAGTGCAATTAAAAATGCTATAATGTCTGGACTCAAAAAAGACTAAAGCTTATCTGCTCCAGGCCTGGGCCACCTGTAGACACAGCTCCAAAAGACTTCAGAAACTAAATCATAGGTAGCAGGTTCCTTTGGACACAAGAATGTCTGACTGTGGCTATAAGTCACTTCACCTTTCTGTGATTCAAACCCATTTTATAGCTGGGAATGCAAAAGTAGGGGTTCTGGGATGCCTAACACCCATCAAATCAGTATTTATGAACAAGATGCCAATGAAGACCTTTATTTGTTACCAAGAAGTTCACTGGTAAAACACAAGAACATTGTGAAAGCAAGGTGATTAAACTGAGTAGAAGTACAACCACAGGACTCCAACTATTTAGTGTCTAGAACTACTTACAGATGTCCAGAGTAACCACAGAGAACCAGCATCAGAAAGTCTGGTAGAACACTCTGAGGGGTCAGTATGTGCAGTCTTGTATCTACACAATCCCTTCACCCCAGTTGTCACTAATATCCAGTGCTGAATACACAGGCAATGCAGGAAAAATTTGAGCAGTATACAGCTACAAAATGGGAAATTCCCACCAAACCAGTCTATGTTACATTCAGTGCATGCACTCAAACCAGGAAAACTAGATGATCTTAGAACAATGAAGGGACTAGCAATATAAAAGTCACAAACTATGTAAGAAAAAAACACATTAATAATCTGTTCAGTAAAAAGAATATCATAAGAATAGGAAAGAAAAAAACATCATAACTGTGGTATTCTTAACAGAAAACACAGATTCAGACAATTCTAAACCTAGTTTTCAGATCTAAATGCATAATCATTTTGAATAAAGTTTACAAAAAATATACTGTACCCCTATATCTGTTTAGATAATTTATTTTAGGAGAGGAAAATTCAGCACACAGAGTTCAGCAATAGCATTTTATACAGTGCCACAAAGGAAACAATAAGTGTATTTGGAGACAAGAGGAAAATTACAGGTGAGCAAGGAACTGATTACAAGGGAAGAACAAGAGGTACTGCAAAATAGGGATGTTCGAGCTGAACGCCAACAAAAAGCTGAGACCCTTCTCGCTGCAGTTTTGGGTGCAGAGAACATGAGCAGTGCCGTCTGCAGGGGACCGGGGCAGGCGGCCCAGGGGCTGGGGCAGTGCCAAAGAGCCGCCAGACCGCCGGGGAGCACTCAGCTTCCAACCTTCCTCTTCCTCCAGAGCCTGTAATAGCATCACATCCCGGGATATCCATCCGAGCGCGCCCCGCCGGGACAGCGGGATCCTGCGAACCGCCAGCAGGGAGCGCAGGAAGGACATGGAGCCGCGGGAGAGTCGAGAGTGGCTGAGTGGGCTGGGGGTGTTCAGCCTGGAGGAGGCTGGGGGAGACTTTATTTCTCTCTACAACTCCCTAAAAGGAGGGTGTAGCCAGGTGGGGGTCGGGCTCTTCTCCAAAGTAACAAGTGACAGGACGAGAGGAAATGGCCCCAAGTTGCACCAGTGGAAGGTTATATTGGATATGAGGAACAACTGCACCACTAAAAAGGGTTGTCGAGCATTGGAACAGGATGACCGAGGCAGTGGTGGAGTCACCATCCCCAGAGGAATTTAGAAGCTGTGTGGATGTGGCATCTGGGGGTGTGGTTTAGTGATGGCTTTGGCAGGACTCGATGATCTTGGAGGTCATTCCCAAGCTTCACCCTTCTGTGAATGCCAGTGTGACTTTTGCCATGGGCCCAGCCACACTTCTGCCCAAGGACACTGGGAGCTGGTCTGCCAGGTGGTTTCTCCTGAAGTACCTTCCCCCACCTGTTCTGCTGGTGGCAAAGTCATATTTAAGAACTTGACAGATTTAACACTTGCATTCAGAGGTTACCTAATTCTTGCCCACCATCTGAAGATCACAAGTGGCCTCCATACATCAGTTTCTACTTCCAGTTTTTGAGGAAAATACAGACAAAGCAATAGATTGATAGATACTGATGTTCTCACTGATTCTTAATCCTTTGCTAAAGATCAGTAGGAACATTACAGCTAAAATCAGGCAAAGTTTTATTTCAACATTCTGATCTGAATAAACTAAAGAGATTGATTAAAAACGCTGTTGTTTCATGGATTCTCTGTGTATCAGGCCGTAATGACCAAAATAAAGGTGTATCTCACAACCCCCCTAGTGCAGCACACATCAGCACTGATTAAAAGTGATTCCTAAAATATGCACATCTCCATTTATCTGCAAAAAAAACCTGACTACTCTGCCATGCAAAGGAAATTTTATTAACTTGATTCAGGGTCTGTCACTCACTTTTCAACATCTTACATGTACCTATAATATATGTCATGGTTAATTCATTTGATGAACTGTGTTTATTTGTGCTTCTCTGATGAATTCTCAGCGATTTGCCTGCCAGTCCACATCCTTTACAACAATTTATTGGAGTCAAAATTATTTAAAGAGCTGTTTATAACTAGCTTTATTAATAAATAGGTAAATAAATAAAGGCTAGAAATGGTTTCTCTGTTTCTGCTGCCTATTTAGGTTAGCAAGTCCGCAGGCACTGATCTTTCATAGTGTGTAAATGGTGCTTGGCATAATGCCCATTATTCACCTCAGCCTTGCTGGGCTTTCCAGTGCAAATCTAATAATATAAAGGCTTTTTTTTTAGAGCAAGGTTCACCTTATCTATCGGGCGTTGCACAAAAGATAAGCATCTCCTCCACACTAAATAAAAGATTTCTCTCAACATTAAAAACTACCTATAAGCATTAATTTATCAGCCATGTAATTTATCTTTTGGGATGAATGACACTTTTTATTTCTCAGTAAGCATTAGACCAGACATAGTAAATGTCACCTCAGTCATTTATCAGCGTATTGGTGTCAGTTTCCGCAAAGGAAGAGGTATTTCCCAAACAAAATTCTTGCCTTGAGTCAACACAATTAGTGTTAACTGAAATCCCTACAGTTTTAAAGATGTGGAAACAATGGTTTTCAAAGATTTAAATCGTCTTAAATCATATTTCCAAAAAAGTTTGTTCTTCTTCAAAAATGAAACCCTGTGATACTACCAAAAAGAAGTATTATTCCTCCCTAATTTTCTGTAATGAATTCTTAAATCCACATGGCAATCTTTTTATGGTAAGTATATTTGTGATAACCAAAATCCAGATCTTTAAAAAAGCCTGTAAGTATTTATTTCATGACTAAAACTATTTCTCCATTCAGCAACTGACATTTTCAGATTTTAATGCAGAGAATCACAACACACCGTAAAGTAGCCTACAATGAAATATTAAGACAAGGAGTAAACAAGGAGTAAAAGTAAAAGAGCTTTATATTCAATCCTCGTTACCACGCTACAGCAAGTGGGAAAAAAACCCCAACTATAGTAATGAAGGCAGGATTGGCAGCACACTTTTGGTCATAACTGATAGTTCCACACACTGCTCAGCAGAGGTCCACCACAGAGCACAAATGTAGGCTCTCAAGGAGGTTTGAATGCTCCAAAGGAAGCATCTGTGCAGCATTTTCACACTGTGTGTATCTTCAGCCTCTTCACCTGCTGGGCAAGGGCTCTCTCAAATATCACTGTCAAAATCCGCATGACCTTATGAGTCAGGTTTACTTCAGGCATAAACTACAATTTCACTGCGTGGGACCTGAACTGGATACAAACAAACAAACAAACAGAAAAGGTAGTACTGAGAAAATCACTGCCTTCATAGATCAGATTAGTGTCAAAGAAGGGACAATATTTTGGAAATCTGTAATTTTTTTATTTTTAATCTCTTGACCTTGGTCATGTCCATCTTCCTAAATTGAAATTACAGTTTTGAAGGAAAGACACATCTACAGCAATTCAGCTGCAAATCAAGTTAGCTCTGGATTACGAGGGGCTCACAAAATGCAGCACCATCTGTCTCTAACATCTTTTTGAAGTTTGAATTTAACACAGATGTCCTACAAATACTATTGGTTTTGCACCTGCAGATACCACAGCACCCTACTAGGCAGGATGCCAGGTCACTTTTTATTTTAGTTTTTCTCTACAAAGGCAGGTCATCTATAGCATGATTAAGTATATCTTGGGGAATACTCCAAGCATGGAGCACTGCAACAGGTTTTCCCAGGTCAGACCAGGAAGGTCATTCAACTCAGGTGTGCTCCCAAGACAATGCAGTTCTCTATTTTAGCCACAAGCCAGCCTATCATGAAAAGTCACTGGGCACAAACCAAATTCTGCAGTGCCCTACTAGTAAAACACAGTTCTCCCCTCCCCACAGGAACTCCATGGAAATCAGGTAATTAACAAATGAGGAAGAACATAATTACAAGATTATAGGGTATCTTTGTCACCATGAATATGTCATCATATTTATCACTCTTTCCTGTCACCACATACAAAGAACATGTCTGCAGTGCAGTTAGTTTCATTTGCAAGCTCCAAAATAATAATTTTTTCGTCTTTATTGACATTTCTGAAAGTTATTTTTGCCTTAAAAAGTCACCATGAGGATCTGTGAGGCACATTACACAAAGCAGCTTGAGGCTTTTATCTGCCTAAACAAGCAAATAATGGTGTTAGAAAAGTGTCCTTTCTGGTCCCACGCATATTTAGAGCCAAATTTCACAAAGAAAGAGTGACCCAGTTCAGCGATGTAAATACATGTAATCTCAGTAGCTCTCAAAGTTTAGCTAACATTCAGATGCTACAGCCTGCACTTCAGACAACAAAGTCCATAAATATTCCCTATGATTAACAGGGCCAGATAAAGAGACAGTGTGCTGGCTTTGGCTGGGGTAGGGTTCTGACAGACAGTCAGGGGTGAACTGATGGAGGTCACGCCAAAGGCCACATTCTTATAGCTGAGGCTTTGCTGGGGAATCCTATGAGCTGTAGTTCAGAAGTCTGCATTGCTTCAAGCAGCAGGTCAGCAAGAGGCACTAAGGAAAGGCTAATAGCTCTACAGTGAAATCAACATCACCAGAGTGTGCAAACTATTCCCAAAGCCATCCCAGAAATAATCTCTACATTGGCCTAGGAAAGTCACTGTGGGTATCTTGCATTTATTCCTAATAGGATCTGTCTCCTTCACCTGTGACGGTATTTTAAAAAAAGGTTATTAAAGCTGTATGAATTTAATTCATAAAGCTTTTTCTCATATCTGTACTGAGGAGACAAAAATGAACTGTTTTTGTAGAGTTTGATGTGTTTGGAGCACCACTACACCTTTGAAAACATGAACACATGAGACCTGCACATTAGTCTGAGAATCCAGCAGTCCTCACACTGTAACACAGCTGAAAAGGACTTTGCAGTCATCAAAACCTTTCCATTTCTCTACAGCTGTTTATAATGAGATTGAAGGAACACATCTTTCCAATCCAGCCCAGATGATTAATTAACTGATGCAACAGCAATGCTGCAGCTGCCTTTGCCAAGTTATCATCCTCAGGACCATAATTAACACAGAGTAAGTTCCAGTGGGAGTCAGTCTTGAATGACATCAATGGTAACAATTAAAAGCTCCTGAAGCTTTTACAGCACTTCAGAGCAGCTTCTTCTCTGAGCAACCCTTCAGTTCTGCCAAATGCCTCTTGGAGGCAGCTACGGCTCAGTATGTTT
>VYZS01036583.1:0-22057 GCA_013400695.1 Neodrepanis coruscans
CATGGAAATTGGTATGTTAGTCTCTATCTCCTAGTATAAGCACCCAACAGCATTTTTTAGATAAAGTGGGAGAATGAAAGGGAAGAGAAAGGTTAATTATTAAGGAGGTAAAAGAAAGAATGGGAGAGAGAGAGGAAGGGAAGGGGAAAGGCAAAGAAGGAAAAGGGCAAAGGACAGAGGTGAAAGAGGAAAGGAGATAAAGGAAAAGGGAAAGGAGAAAGGAAAAGGGAAGGAATCACCAGTCCTGGCTCCAGCGTAGATCCAGCGGGGGTGTCCAGGATCCTTAGGCACATGCACATATAACAAATACGGTGGGCTTGATGGGAGTACTTTCTTATAGATAAATTTTCCCTCCTGGAGGTAAGTTTCTTACTTTCTATTCAAATTAGTATCATACACAGTCTGATCTTTTAGACCTTTCTGGGAATGGGGTTGGAGATCTTTGGAGGTCTTCGGTGGTCTTAATCTGCCCCTACAGTTCATGCCCACTTCTAGGCCTCATTCCTGCATTGTACCGTGTTGTGCTTATGTCTAAGAACTAGAACAAGGACGTTTATACCAGAGAAGTCCTGCCTGACTTCCATATGGCCCCCTTCTCCAGCTATATTCTGTTCTCTCTCACAGCATGTTATTACCACCTACCTTTGGCTCTTATTACCAACAGTCCTTGGTTGGCTCCACAGCTATCTGGCTATCAGTGCTTGAGACATACACATGGGAAGGTATCCTTATCTTCTGGACTTCTACAAGGTGGCAATGGAAACTCTGATGACGGCAAAGCCTGGCAGGTGGCACCAGGAAGATAGATTTTGCTGCTCCTGAAGATTTGTATCTACAGAATATTCACTGCCCTCATAGCTAATAGGGAACTGAGGCCACTTTAAAAAAAAAATCAGAGCTGGTTGAGCCTGAGCCACACCAGAACAAGAGGAGGAAGTGTAAAATGTTAGTGGTGGGAGACAACTTGCTGTAGGCAATGGGATTTTCTACTTCCTGCCTTATCTGTGATGATGGTGGTGAGAGACAGGAGTTTGAGGTTCCATTTATTAAAAGTAACCACTTACTTATGTATTATGTCATCTGTGATCGTTAACTGAGTTTATGAAATTATTCAGGAGATATAAAAATATTTAATGTCTGAAGATTATTTTCATTCCCCCTTCTTCCCCCCCCCCATTTAAGATGTAGTGAGTCAAATTTTGTTGTCTAAACATAATTACCTATTGGCAGTTTAGACAAATACCTGAATCCATCTGGGGCTGGTAGCTGAAACACAAAACATATGTGAAATCATTTCCTCTGACAGCAGCAGTTGGAAGACAAGCACGATGAGCCAATGGAGCTCAATGGCTTCAGAAGGTACATAATTATAGACAGGTGTTAATATCAGTCTCTGTGTTTTTTAGTAGCTCGTTATCTTTGCTTTACTTCTTTGGGCTGTAGACCTCTTTGTTACATCAGGTATGATCACCTGTTTAAAGGATTATCTGCTCCTGGCATCTGCAGGTAACTACTGCATCATGCTGTTTTTATTTTTCTATGTAGTCAGATCAGTAATTGCAGATATTTTAAAATGTCATTTATACCCTCTTGGAATGCAAACAATAAAAAAAAAATTTGAACTATAATGCATCACTTTTGTGTCATAATATTTTTCAGAACATTTCCTCTTAGCTATCCAACTCATCAGAACACTTCCCCAGTCTCCAATAATTGCTGTCCATATATATTTTTTCATACATTGGCAGTATATTTTCTTCCACAGACAATTATTTAAATTACAGGATGCAGAGTGTGCAATTATCAACTCATTGCTTGAAACTGAATTAAGAGAGTGAAATTTACTTGCTAGTAGTTCCACTATATATGACGAGCACCTAGCACCAGGAAGTGTTGTCAGAGTTCATATGGTATCAACTAATTGGCTCTTGGACAATCAAAATATTCCTCTTACTATTTCAGGATTAGTCATTGTATGGCATAAGTATCTGTTTCACATCTTATTCAGTCTGCTCTCTGGACCCTGCATTTTCTTCCATGTTTCTGAACAACTAAGTACCTATTTCTTCTCTTGTGAATTCTCTGTTAAATTCTGCTGCTTTGGGTCTGTTTGCTATGAAAGAGTCAGGTCAGAATTCCAAAGTAATATACAAAATTACAAAGTATAAACCCAGTGCAAAAGCTGTCAGTAGAAAGAACTTGACTAACAGGACATTGCTAAACATCTGTCCAGACCTGTAGAAATATTAATGGGTTTAGGGAGAGTATTTGTTTCATTTTTATTTTTCATTATAGATTCATGTAAAGCTGAAACCTAATTGATAATTTCTCAAACTGTCTCAAACTCATAGAACAAGAAATAATTTCTTTTTTTGGTGCAAAGGAAAAAGTACCAGATAAAATCTTTATTGAGCTGGAAAACATAGAAGAATGTCTCTAGGTAGGTGAGAGAACAGGCACAATTGGAAATATGCAGGAACCAAAAATGGCACCTAGTCATTCAGTTCATAAGAGGGAGAATGGATGGCATAACTGTGTGTCAACCTGAATATACCATTCAGATTCTTCAATTAAGAAACAGGAAGGTAAGACTGCACCTTTATGTAACTACCTGTATATTGGCTACATACGGGTGGTTTCTCTGTCAGCCATTGTTTCAGTTTAAACCCAGAGGCATGTAACTAATCATGAATTGTAAAAAGCATTTATGCATTTCACACAAACTTCCAGGTTACACCGTAAGTAGTTGCTTACACTAAAAAGTCAAAACCTAGAAAAGTTAACATTTTCACATAGTTATTCATTAAATCTTATCATATATACATATATAATATATACAGCATAGGGAACTAAAACTTTGTTCATTGGCCCATCTCATTCGTTTCTAAACCTCTCAACACAACAGAAAGCAGCTGTAGAAAGTGTGGTAGATTTTGCATATGATTTCCTAATATATTTGATGACTTATATTACCTTAGAAAATACATTTAAACATATAAACCTCTTTATTTTATACATGTTTACTAAATTTTCTTTCAGAAATCAGCAGTGTTAAGACACAGAGTTATATTTCAATCATAGCAGGACAAACTAATGGTTAGAAAATGAATTTTCTAGTTGGGTCAAATTATAGGAAGAGAATTGTGAGAAACCAGTAGAAATGTTTGATAGATGGGAAGGTTCTTCACTTCCAAACAGAATCAAGTTACTGCTGTCCACAGGAAATAAAAAGTTGAGTTTACACAAGAATGAGGTTACAGCGCTGCTTTGTAATACATTTAGTGAGAAATGGGCTGATGGAAGCATGTAGTTAGATGAATCTGTAGATCCCTTGTAATATCCTATACTGATTTCTCTTTGAATGGTCATGAACTCTTTCATGTTCTGTAAAAACTGTAGCACTGCTGCCTTTCAGATGGCTTTACCTGAGGAGGATAAAACCTTTAATTTTCTCTACTCGATAGCTGTACTAGGTGCACATGCCCTGTTTTTGGTACCAGGAGCATTACAGGGATGGTCTCTGTGAGGAGAGGCTGAGGCTTGCCTGTGCAAGATACAACTGGTTCCAGCTGCCTCCAATAGATCCAATGCAAAGTTTAGCTGATCCCTCAGACAAGGTGGTGAACACTTGAGGAAAGAGTATTTAAGAAAATGCAAGAAGTGCCACACAGGAAGAGGAAGAGAAGAAAAAAGTGAGAAACACTAAGAGAAAGTATATTAAAAAAAAAAAAAAAGTTAAATTGTGCTCAACAGAGAGGAGGGAGGGGAAAAAAAATGTAAGAAACATCTCTGCAGACACTAAAGTCAGTGAAGAAGGAGGTGGAGATTACCCTACAGCCTATGGTGAAGACCACTGTAGAGCACTTCTTGAGGAACCTTCTCCTATGGGAGGGACCCTACACCGGAGTAGAGGAAAGTCTTTGGACCAAGTAGTGGCTGAGACTAACCACTGCAAATCACCAAAATCCCCATTCTCAGTCCTTGTAGAGCTGCTCAGTAGGGAGGATGCACCAACAATTTTCAGTAGCTTGAAAGATGTTTCACATCTGTAAAAAGTGTTACTCTGGACCACATTACAGTTTGTAAAAAGTGAGAGCTTTAATACTACATCTATGCAGGAGTGTAAATGGACCACTGTAACAAAATCAAATGGGGAGCTTGAAGAATTTTTATTAAAAAAATGCCTGCATCATACTGATGCTCTTTTTAGTGGCAAAAGTAGTTTTCCTATGGTAAAAAAAAACCAAACTGATGAAAAAATCGTACCTAGAAATTTAATATCCTGTAGTCCTTCAGCAGCAAAAAAAAAAAAAAAAAACCAAAAAAACACAATATCCTTCTGGCCACCCTGAAATTATTGCTGACAATTTTGACAACTCGACAGCTTATTTTTATACACTCAAAGTAAAAATATATCCACTTCATGATCTTTTCCCTATGGTTTCTGTCATGGTAAATAGCAATCTATTCTCCTTGTGCTGCAGCTGCTCTGAAATCCTTCAGAGACATTGCATCTACAGGCATATGGATACACATAATACTCCTGAACTACAGAAGGCTCTGGAGGATAAAAAAAAAATAAAAAGGCTTTTTAAAACCTGTGAAGTTTTGCATTTTGAAGAGACTCAAAAATATTTGGTTTTGGATTTTGGGTGGACTTTCCTTTTTGTGTTGTCTTCTTTGTTGTTTTGTTTGTTTTAGATTACATAACCCTGTACCTCCATCAGAAGCAGAAAGCTTCAAGTTACCCTGCCTGGTACACAGATGTTGACAAAACACCTCAATGAATCAGTGATCTCAGGCAGAAAGAAGGCTTTGCTTTGCAGATTGATTGCACACTGAAAAAACTCCACAAAACAAAAAATTGTGTAAATGTTTTAAAATTTTCTGTAGGATTTTTTTTCAGGGACTCAACTTTCCCCAGAGCATAATGATAATAAAAATATATATAATAAAAATAAAACAATATCTGTACCGTTACCTCTTTAATCTTTTTTATTATGCAACTTCCTGTAATTTTCTACGCGTGGGTGCAGCAACTGTCTTGTGAAAGCATGGCAAAGGAGGGTAACGCTGGAATGCAAAACTAACATTTTTATAGCGTGCTTCACTGCTACTTCTGTACACTGTCCTGGTTTGGACACTAGGGGGGTGTTACTATAAGACGAGAGACATAATAGAGAAGACGACAAAAAAGAATTTATTGAATCTATGGGATACTATACACATAAACCAGTGATACAAACAATAACCCAACAATAATAACACTCAAAAGAAATAAGCCCTTTACTGCTTTGGGCTGGCTGCTGGGCTGTGGAGGGGGAGGAAGGAGTGCTGTCATATGGACAGTGCTGGGAAGGTGATGTGGAACTCCAGAGCTCCCACACCCACTCCGGAGCTGCTGGAAAATCAAGAGAGTGAAACGAAAAACTTGGGGGACCCAAGGGAAAGACATACCACACTGTTCTCGCTGCCTTGTGAAGCTATGTGGTCCTCTGCCAGCACTGCTCGAGCTGTGGTGACGTCACGCTGCTGCCACTGCCGAGAGAGAGAGCCAAGAAAGAGAGCTGACTTCCATTTCTTCTACACTTATAGTGTGTCTGTTCTCATCTTTTCTCATTCTCCCTTTCTGGTGCGCTGATCAACAGTCTGGTTTAGTGTCACATGGCACTGGGCAACATCCCCTCTCCAAGACCTCACCATGAGGCAAACATGGCAGCATTTGCCGCCAAAATGCTCAGGGGCAGCACCTGCTGCAGGAAGGGGCTGCCACCGCCCCACTACCAGCACTGTGGGGACCCAGAGTGGTGGGCCAGGGGTGCCACCAGAAGTCCTCGCAGGGCAATCCTCCTGGCTGCAGCTCTGGGCAGCTGGCATTGCATTCTCCATTCACCGGCCGCTGCCTCCAACGTCTGCACACTGCGGCAGCAGGAGGCTCTGCACGCACTCCAAGACACGGCGCATTTGGTGGGGGCTGCAGTGTGCCCAGCAGGGGCTCCACTATGCCCAGTGTGGTGGCGACGCTGCCCTGTTGTTGTTCCCATCACAAGGCAGCAGCAGGTTCCGAGCCACACCTGATGCCCCATTGCTCCCAGCCCCGGCCTGATCACAGTGGTGAGCATGGGCAGGTGCCAGGCTGTGCCAGACTGGCACAGCCACACACTGCGCCCAGCGGGGCTGTGGGGAGCGCATGGGAGTGACACCATCTTTGCCCGCCCTGACTCATGCCCAACAGCCCTGCTCTGATGCCAAACCCCTCACTCTGCAAGGCACTGGGATGGGGTCCAGCTGTTTCACTCACTCCCCAATCTCAGAAAAAGGAAAAAAAATGTTTTAAAAGACTCTCCCCTCCTACCTTTCCCTGGCAAACCTATAACAACACTTACAGCTTTTTATTTTATAGATGTCCCTTCAAGATTGTTACTTTTATGATTACATGTGATATTTGTGAGTTAACAAGTTGATACTTTAAAATTTAAATGTATCTCTGTAAACAAAAAGAACAGAAAAAAGAGAGGCCTTAATGTTGAGTGGAAATGTTAATAGATTCCCCCATAGCTTTTGATAACGGACTTTCTATGTCAATTGTTGGAGATATGACTGGAGAACACTAATCTCTTGCTATCTCGTTTTGTCTGACAAACCTGCCTTTTACAATGAAACAACTACCTGGATGGATGAGGGGAGAGCAACAGATATTGTTTACTTCAACTTCAGCAAGGCTTTGACACCGTCTCTCACAATATCCTCACAGGCAAACTCAGGAAGTGTGGACTGTTTGAGCGAACAGTGAGATTGACATCAATAACTATCTGAAGAGAGATTGTCAAGAAAATGAAGCCAGCTCTTCTCAGAGGTGTCAAGAGATTGGACAAGAGGCAACGAAAAGAAACTGATGCACAGGAAGTTCCACCTCAATATGATGAAGAACTTTACTCTCTGTGCACTCAAACAGATTGCTCAGAGAGGTGGTGGAGTCTCCCTGCCTGGAGATACTAATTCATTGTCTGGACAGAGTCATGTGATGTGCTCTAGGATGACCCTGCTTGAGTAGGGAGGTTGGACCAGATGACTCACTTTGGTCACTTCCAATCTTACCAATTTTGTGATTCTCTTGATTCTGTGCTACAGCGTTGCTGGCAACTGCTGTGCCATCTCTGTAAACATATTTTTATCCTATCTAGAGAGGAAATATGTAAGCATTTCTGTGGTTACCAGCTTAAGCTAAATAAAATAAACTTTGTTGAGATTATTTGATTAAATGATTTGATAAACTGTGTATAAGTGGTAAAACTGAAAACTTTTGCTAAGCATGTGCATCACTGGAAGCTTAGGAGCCAGTATATTTATCCAAGAGTTCAAAGAATCACAACTTCAATCAAATACAAAATCCATGGGGTTATTTAAGAACCAAGTTTTGCCCTTAACAGGAATCATGAACTCTTGGCAAGTCTTGGTTCTTTTAAAAAGCATCTGAAGATGCTAGTAAACCTCCATACAAATATCTATTTATTGGTATGAATTCTTCTAGGCATGTGATGCTTTTTAGGTAAAGAACTGGCTTTTTTTTTCCTGAAACAAAAAAGCCAACTATATACATATTGATGAGGGGAGGGAAGATCACTCACAAATAGGAAGACATGAGCTGGATATATCTGATTGTGTGAACTACTGTGAGTAAAGTCCCTGAAAGATTTGTTTCTGCTCTCAGACTGATAGTTTTAGTCAGGACACAATGATCAGCACATTCTTTTTTTAAGAGACTAGTCTAGGGCAGAGTATAGCTCACAGGCCAATGTTTTCCAGAAAACTGTCAGAAAATGATCTTTCATATCGCTGTCAGTTATCCGTAAGAACTCTATGTATTCCCTCCCACAGCAGCTGTTACCAAAATCAAGTGCCACAGCACTTTTTCCACAGTAAGGGAATGGTGATAACTAGTTATACAACCCCGCTGCCAGGGAGTTCATCAAACAAAATCTGTCTTTGCTGAGCATCAGCTTAAATTTTGCATCCATGCTAATTAACAAAAACCTTTTCTTAGAAAAAGAGTATGACATTCAAACTTTCTACTCTGGCCATTCATAGAAGATAGTTGCTTAAACCTTATTAAAGATGTCATCTAGAATGGTCAATTCCTGCTCTTTGGTTTTGTCTTTATAAATCAAACTTACGCAAAAGGGCATGGACATTGTGTCTTATCTGCATCTGAGAAGCAACTTGATTAACACATAGCATTGCTGCTTTGGCTTATAAATCAGTTCTCCAATATGGTTTCCAGCTGGATGAAAACAGTTGCCAACAAATATTTGACGAAACCTGTAAGTATCTATCTCCGTTATTCAGGTTAGACCTGCCTTGCAGCAAACATACAGCAGAGTGTTGTGCCTGTGTAATCCTCTCCATTCTGACTAAGAACATATCCCAGGGATGCAGACTCTGTGGCAGCAGAAAGCAGAATCATCTCAGTGTGCTGGTTTCCCTCGATGTTAATTTTCAACAGGATCACTGCAAAGTCACCTTGAATTCAGCACATTCTTCTAAGAAATTTGGAATGAAATCCATCCTTGGTAAAATGTATCTCCTTTTCTAGTAGCAGAAGAGAGCCTCTTTCTTGGCATTTTCATTTATTTTGAACCACCCAAAAAAGTTTGGTTTTTGTTGTTTATTTTCACCTTGTCCTCATAAATCTGCTACTTGATGCCACTTGAACTTTGTCTTCTAACAGATTCAGGCTGGATTTCCTTCCAAAATGTCATGTTTCTCTCAGTTTTAAATAGATTTCAAGTGGCTTTTTGGGACTTTTCATTATTGTCCCTATATACACATGCTCATGTGACATTGCATTTCGTTGTGACTTTCTATTAAAGTAGGCAACAATTCAATTGCCTTATTAATTTCACTATTTCTTCTTAAAATGCTTTATACATGTTGTGCATATTAATAAATCATGTGTACTTTAACTACATATATAAATGAAATTATGTGTAATTGCACAGCTGTTTTTATATATCAAAATGTTTACAAGGTTTCCTGTGTCTATAGAAGTGGCCAAGGAACCACTACACAGTTTTATATCCCACAGAATATAGATTGGCAAAAGGGCTCACATTGTTGGGTTGTAGGCAGATCTTCCTTCTGCAGTGTTATGATTCAATTATTATAATTATTAGAAATGCCTCTGCTCGAATTAGGTGCAAACAAGATCACATTCCAAAGTCAATAGTATGGATTTAATTAACAGTAAGTGTGAGAAAAAGAGTGAGTCCAACCATTAACCTAGCATTGCCAAGTCCACCTCTAAACCATGTCCCCAAGTGCCATGTCTACACATCTTTAAACAACTCCAGAGATGGTGACTCACCTGTTTCTTTGGGAAGCCCATTCCAATTCTTGTAGCCCTTTTAATGAAGAAATTTTTTTTACTAATATTCAATCTAAACTCTGTTTATGAAGTTTGAGGCCATGTCTGTGGTTTCTTTTGTCCAGGACTGCACTAGAGCACTCTGCTGTGCATCATGCTGGCAGCAGAACTGCTCATCTCAATAACTTATTACAGTTATAAGCAGAAAGGATAGCCAGTTATAACTCTTCTGACATGATAAGTATTCACAAGGTATTAAAATCAAAGTTTTAAAAATTACATATTTGCATATTTACAGAATTTTCATTTATGAAATGACACTTTTGATCTTACAAATTAGAAACACTTGTACATATATATACGAATAACAGAACTCAAATTGACCTGTATGCAAAAATCTTTGTAATAAAAACTATAACCCCCAAAACAGTGTTATAATACTGAAGTGCAAATCTATTATGACTAATTACATTATTAATTCTTTATTAGTTTGTTGCAATTTTTTTGTCATAAAAATGAAATTAAAAAACACTCATGTTAGACTCAGCTATCTGAGTCATGAAGTGTGATGAATATGCCACGTGTTCCTATTTAACTGTTTCCATTTCCCAGTAATTGTTGAAATTTTAAATTCATGATGGAACAGTCAAATGAAATGAACTAGAACTGTGTGATCTTATGGTTTACTTTCCAGTGTCTCAGAAAAAACAACCAAAGTCACTGAAATGAGATTATGGATATGATTTTTTCTAAAGGATGCTACGTTCTCAGCTCCATTTCTACTGCTGTTTCTCTTTTCTTTGCAGAGAGAACTGTAATGTTCCTCTATAATTGATTACAATACTAGTTGTTATCCTCCCCCTGCCAGACAGAAACAATATCCTCTTCAGAATATCTTGAGTATAGAATAACCATCATAATAATTCTGTGATTTATTGACAAGCACAACCTTTTCTAACTAGATAAACATTAAATAATCAAGACACTATTTTCCTACATCTTGATGTAAATTTTAAAAAAAAAAAAAAGCTTGACACTGACACTGACACAAAAAAAGACACTTCTTCTTTTACAGATGTTTGTATCGCTTTTCAGTTTAGTAACCAGTTTCTGTCGACCACATTATAATTTCAGCTAACATTTGTGCCTTTCTGTCTAGGTTCTCTTTGGGACTAGTGACCAAGGGAATGGCCTGAAGTTATGTCAGAGGGGATTTCAGTTGGATATTCGAAAAAGGTTCTTCATGCAGAGGGTGGTTGGGCACTGGAACAGGCTCCTCAGAGAAGTGGTCACAGCAGCAATCCTAATGGAGTTCAAGAAGTGTTTGGATCATACTCTCAGGACCAAGATGTGATTTTTGGGGATGGGACATGATGCGATTCTTGGGGATGGCCCTGGGGAGGGCCAAAGGTTTGACTCGATGATCCTTGTGGCTCCGTTCTAACTCAGAATATTCTGTGATTCTGTTGTATCTTAACAATATAATTAAAACATCACTAGTAAAACAAACAAAATTCCTCTGATTCTAAAGGAACCCTAGAAAAGTCCTGTGGCTCTGCTCTGTCAAGACAATGAAAACTCTAAGTACTTTGATCAGTACTGTGAACATTATTACTTACTGGGCTACTCTCTGAGTATACGAAAATTATTTTAGAAGGAAGAAAAAAATAATAAGAATTACTCTATGACTAATGTGCTAAGATGCTAGATATACTGTTTTCAGTTCTTTCAGAAAACTTTTAATCTGCCAAGATTCATTCCTAACTTTTAGCATGTATCTGAGGTACTTACAGCAGTGCAGCTTTCCTCGATTATGGTTTCAGTAGACAAGTATAGGTTTGCCTATGGCTCATATCACTACACCATTTTTAAACCTACCTGAGTGGTAAGTCTGAAAAGTCTGATCGGGGTATAATGGTGTATTTATTAATATTGTCACCTACTTGATGTTAGGATGGTATTCATCTGATGAAAAGTAAGTGTTTGCATCTGAATTAATCAATTACACTTCACTTAAGAGAGGAGCTGGAAATAGATGGAAATAACTATCCAACCTGGGCCATTCTATGATTCTATGAACTGGCATATTTAAAGTTATTTAGCTTTCTAAATAAGGACATCTGCCTTAGAACAGATGTTTTGGAATGCACATTTCTTTGAATTGGTTGCAAGAAGGACTCAGGCTGACTACCTCATAAAATTTTTCACATAGCAAAAGCCTCAGAGAAATTATACCATATAACAGCTCCTAGGTTTTATGGTTTCACCAAATATCAGACAGCTATATTAAATTATCTGCTTATATATTAGCTTAAATATATGTCTTACATTTATGCATGAATGTGTTCCACTCCATTCTGCTGGCATTATATAGTAAGGCACTCATTAAATTTTTTTTTAAGTGATCTGTTTGACACAACTACATGTCTGTAGCTGGAAGGAATATTTTGCTGTCAGCTTTGTTAATATTTAAGTATACTATTGTGAACATTTTCTAGATGAAAATCTAAACCAAAATTTTCTCATTTGCAAACCAGGAAGTTCAAAAACCCAGTTTTCTTACCTTTGTCTCTCCTCTCCTCTCCTCTCCTCTCCTCTCCTCTCCTCATCTTTTCTTTCTGGCTCAGTTATAATATCATGACTTCATTCAAAATAAACCAATATCTTTTATCCTTCTTCCAGTAATATGATCTGTTGTGTTTTCAGGGTTTTTTTCCCCTCCAGTTCAATAAATATCCTCTGACCATATCCCATATATGTGAAAGAGAAATGCAGTTTTTCTCCCTAGTAGAATATTGGTAGATTTCTACCTTCTGTTAATTGCCAAGACCAAGGATCTCCTGCGTGTGCTAAGAAACAGATTTTTGATTTCTTGGGTCACAACCTGAACAATATATTTACCTACCTGAAAGTTAGACTAGCAGGAGTAGAAGCTAAGCACTCAGGTTTACTATAAGGTAACAGAAATAAATGCTTATAAGAACTTACAGAACATGTACCATTGTCAAGTATTATGAATTTAAGTTGTCTATATTATCTCTGCACTTTTATGTATGTATTATCAGTTTTTAATCCTAGTTTAGAATTGCTATTTTTTGTAACTGTTAGGCATCTAAAGCTGGATAAGAAGAGTCTGTAGGAAGGTCAAAAAGAGTAATGATTGCCATATATGCCTCTTGTGCCATCTACTAGATGATTACTTCAAACTTATCACCAGAATGATAATCAGGATAAAGAACTAATAACCTAGTGTTATTTGAAAAAAAATTAAGAATATACATAATTTTAAAAATGTAGTTATTTAATTATTTGCTTTATTTCAGTTGTGCAGAAACAGCTCACATAAATTTAAATGTCTGTGATGAAAATATCTGCAGGAGCTGGCTAAGTCTATCGACAATGAACACTTTATGATGTAGCTCATGATGTTTTCAGATGTCCGTCTCAGATCAGATGAACTATGTCATAAAACTGCATAATTCTGTCTATGTCTTTGTAGAGGATACTGTCTCAGTTTGAGACAGTGAGAGGGTTATCTAGTCACCACTTGGATGAGAGCTCATTAGAGGAAATGCAACAAGATTTATTAAAAAAATAAAAATGTCAATGAAAAGACAGATAGATAGATAGATAGATAGATACATAGTACCAGCCATGCCTCCCCCACACCCAAAAACTGCGCTTCCCGCACATGTAAAACCACGCCCCTAACACACAACCCCAAGAACCCAAACACCCTGGGACCCAGCCACCAAAACCCCCCCAAACCTTAAAACAGAACAATTGTTGAAACTGTAACCAAAAGGATTCAGGCAGTAAGCAGAGTGCTGAGTCCGCTGCCGCTGCTGTGTAGCCAGAGTCAGAAATCTGCAGCAATCCTCTGTCGTGGGAAGCACGGAACAGACCAGAATGCAGGGAAAGGTCCAGAACCCCCGGGAACCTGGCTGGAGGCTCAGGTGACAGACTGCGGCCAGGACGAAGAAAACGGGCAGTCCAAAGGAGACTGCTTAGACTCAGCACACACCACCTTCATTCTCAGCACAGCCCGTGGAAGAGAGAGCAAGAGCCTGAGCCTACCAGTCCTTTTAAAAACCTCTCCAACTCCCCACCCTTCCTTCCATCTTGGCCCAATAGAAACACAGCTCTGAGCTGTCTGCCCTGCACTCTTACGTCAACAGCAATGGTGGAGTCAACGTTGACCACGCGGTCCATGCTTGGTGGCAGGGCAGGTGCCCGGGACAGCACTGCACCACTCTGGGAGAAATATGCACATCTGTATGGACGTCTGCTCTGCAGTCCAGGTGACTGGGGAGCGGATGCACATGCAGGGCCGCATCCCTCCACTGCCACAGTGCTGCAGTCCTGATCTGCCGCTGGCTGCTGCCTGCTCGTGCGGTGTTGCCACCACCCCCGCGTCAGAGCACCTTCTCACGCCATGGCACCAGAGAACACTCCCGCTGGCAGTCCGCGCCACGGAATCAGCCACTGACGTTTCTGCCCATGCTGGGGGCTGCTGTTCTGCTGTCACTGTCCTGGCTCTCTGCTGCTGCCATGGTCACTGGAATCAGCCACTGCAGCTGCTGGCATCACTCACCACAGTCCCTGCCCACAGCAGCATGGCTGCAGCTCCCCATGAATTCACTCCAGGGGAAAAAAAAAATAAAAGGATTCAACACAGTTACATATCACAGGTATTTTCTGGACACTTAAACCATGACAGATACTTAGAATGATTATCTTAGACCAAGATATCTACTCCACAGAAATTTGCTTTTACATCATCCATGTTCTCTGGTGCAATTTTAAATGTACATAAACTCAAAATCTGCTCAATGGCAAACAAGAAAATAGGATTATTTGAGTTTTTGGTTTTGTTTTTTGTTTCTGGGGTTTTTTTGTTTGTTTGTTTAGGGTTTTTTGTTTGTTTGTTTTTTTAATAGTGGGCAAATACCCTTAAAAGATTATGGTACTCTTCTCTCAACAGTAAAAATTTCAGACTGTTGAGAGAAGTGTTAGAAAAGAGGCATCTTGGATGAAGTTGTAAAACATGACAAATAAGCAGACAGTTCTAAAAAGATCTCACCTCAGCCCCTGAACAACGCTGAAATCAAGTTATGGTGGTAAAAGGATAAAGCTTTGGAAAAGCACTAGCTGCCATATGTACATTCAAAGACTTTAGGCTATATTTCTTACATCAAACTATGCAAGGCCTTTAAAAATGTGGGAAAAAAAAAAAAACACAACAAACCCTGAGGCTACTGGAAGTTTACCAAACGGATGATCACATGGGTGATATATTGTATGTTTATAGGACTTTGTATGTCACTCTAAGTGAAAAGAATGTATACTACAAAGAAGGCTGTTCTTAAGCATAAACTTGTTTTCATTATGTAGCCCTTATTTTCTCTGTATTACCTCTGCAATGTAAGTATTTATTTAAGCCCTCTGAGTTTTTCTGAATCAATAAACTCTGCATACTATGGGCAAAATTTAAAGCACAGAGGATGCTGTGAAGGAAGAGTGAAGAGGGTAATACTACAACATAAATTATAGATTGGAATTTCTCTAGGTGGAAAATTTCTCCCTTGGAGCTTTTACTGGGTTTCCATACATCCTTGATCAATTTTTTTAAAACCAGTTCCTAGTGCACATTATCACATAGAGTTTAGATCACAGCTCTCCTCAGTGCTAAATTCCGCAATAGCAAAACATACTTTACAGTGAAAAGATAGCAAAAGAATAAATTAGACCACATTATGAAAGATAAGCCTGTCAGAAAAATCACAACATTGAAACTACGTGGGAGTTACATGAAAAGCATGTCTGTACAGAGAGGAAAGGATGAATAGGATTGCTCCAGCTTTGCACTGGAAGACTTCTGATGTTGCTTGTTCCAAACTCTTGTCTTCCTACCCTTCAATCTCTGTTGATCTTCTTTCTTAAAAAGAGAAAGAGGGCAACTCTACTTCTGAACCTTCACCAGTCAGATATGACAAACTAAATAGATACAGTAAAGAACATAGTTCTCTGAGCTTATTGATCCTCTAGTTTAAATGTAACGAATTACAACAAATTATTCTTCTCTCAAAATGGTCCTTAATAACATTTTCAAGATGGAAAATGACATTTAATGTAAAATTCAATAAAGCTAGTATGACTACCTTATAATCATAAAAGATAATTAAGTTAATTGTAGTACCTGAACTAATGAGTTCCAAGTTCCCTCTCATATTATATATAACACTTTCAGGATAGGCTTTTAAATGAAATAAAATAGGCATGGCTTAGCCCTATTTCCTGTATTATATACTGTGTTTTCTTGGGTTTTTTTGGGTTTTTTTGGGTTTTTTTTTTAATCATAAATACCTCTATAGCTATTTAGTTAAAGAATGTGCTTTCCTCCATCACCACCCTGGGCTTCCCAAGATAAGTCCAGACTGCAACCCTCACTTGTTGGGACTCTCACCACTGAGTAGACCACAAGAAAAAGATCAGCAGGATTCCACCAGAATTCACAAAGTGGTGATATTTTTTTCTGCTTGGTATGTCTCCTTGTCATTCTCTTTCTCTGTTGTTTTATTCTCACTTTCCTATTTCTTTCTGTTTATTTCTACCTAACATTTACTGTTAAATAAAAATCCGTACTATTGATTTTGACACATGGTCGCATTTGCACCTTAATACATGTAGAAGCATCTCTCTAATAATTTTCAGGAATCTGATCATAACAGTACTACACTCCAAAATTGAATTGGGGATTCTGTGATCAAGAAGTCTCTTAAAGCATTCAATGAAAAATAAATAGTGTGTTAAAATATTTGAACAGAGACCATGGTAAGACAATATTAGTAGGCAAATTCTTGAATACGTATTAAAACTGTTTTGGCTAGACTGATTATATGATGGAAAATTATAGGTGAACCTAACGTATAGGAATGAATGGCATTTATGTAAATATCTGTACCTCAAATACCACTTCTATATTCTTGTAGGTGTTACTGCAAAAATAAGAAACTTTTTTTTTCCTGTCCAGGATGCACATACAGGATTGATAATTTCTCTAGTGAATTAACTTTAATGTTACATTTCAATCGACTGTTCTCCATGTGTACAGTAGCTCTGTGTTTCAAAAAACAGAATAAATAAACTCTCTGCCATTTTAAGAATCAAATTATTTTGATAAAAAACAAGTTATACCCATTTTCACTTCTATCATGCATCCCACATATTTGCTGGAAATAAATTAATCATCACGTTACAAATGGGCTATTATAACAAGAATATACTCAGTAAATACAAAAAAAAAATTTGAAGGACTGAAAAAATTTTTGAGAAGTGCAGTTAGATAAAGAAGAATTTTCAAAATATATTTTTCCATTCAGCACTGGGAAAATTTTGTTCTCCCCAAAATATTGTAGTTTGTCAGAGAAGCAGCTTGCAGCCAAGTCACCAGAAAAACAGAAGAGGGAGAGAGGGGGAGAGAGAGGTGAGAAAGAGAATAATGAAAGAAGATAAAAAGAAGCTTAACACAGAATAATATACCAATCTAGGAAACAAGTAGATATGCATAACTCTACCTATATTCCCTATGTACTTTCTGCTGTACTAGTTTCACTGTCAAAGTCAGAAAGAATGCCTGTACTACACACAGAAATATAAAGTGACTGAGATTTCCTTGGTCCTACTAAGGTAATTACATCTGCAGATTTCAGAGGAGGGCAGTTCTAGTTCTACGGTTTTTTGGCTTATCTAACTGTTTCAGGCCAAATAATATACACTGTGTCATTATAATGTAACAATATCACAGGGTTTGTGTATTTTTGTTCTATAGTATGCATCATTTTAGAAAAAAAAAAAAACCAAAACAACATAGCCTCATTGTGTAGCACAGTACTAGCTTTGTGTAGCACTATACTGGCATAGACATATAGTAAGACTCTAAGGCAAAATTAGTTACCTCTAGGAGTGAAATTGACCTGATTCATATGCTACATTCATTTAACAGAGAAAAATAAAGGAAAATCTATGCAGTTTCTAATAAAATAAAGACTAACAGGCAGTTTCCAGGCATTGGAAGAGTACTGTTTTGATTATATTGCTGGAGAAGACCTCTAGAGCAATTTGTTTTATGCCAGCAAACATTCTTCTGAACATTTGTCTGGGAATTGTTGAAGATTTAACACAGGATGAAGGCTATTGTCAAAAGGGTCACTGCCATATAGCTATCTTGTGTTCCCAAGTAAAGAAGTTTAATTATGGGCTGTTTGAGTAGTTTAACCTCTAGGCTAGGAAGCTGAAGGCTTTATTTTTATAGATGAAAAAACTGTAAAATCTTTGCAAGAAATTCTACTGAAGATCATAATTTTCCCAAATTTATAATTGTGTCATACAAATGTGGTGCAGATAAACTAATTGTACCCAATTACTTGTAGCAAGTTTTTCTCATGCTGCTTTTGTTGCCTCTTTATTTCATTTACATCTGATTCTGCCCCTCCTGTTTGCCTCCTATTTCTAAAGTTAAATGTGATTTTGTCATTTTTCTTTTAATGAGGTTGTCCCTTTGACAATTCAGGGGAAAATGAGTGGGAATATATAGGTGACACAGTGGAGCACTTTTGTATCCATGTAAGAACAAAATATTATTGGGACAATGGTGCAAAAAAAAAAGGGGGCAAATTTCCCACTGTTTATTTTTGTCTGAATCTGTCTTGTAGGATGTGAAAAGGCTGTATGATTGTCTCTATCTAGTTTCAGTGAAAAAAAATAACCCTAATCCATAAAGCCTGTGTAATTAACAGTAAAAGTCACATCTAATAAATACACTTAAAATGTCATAGTGACCCTGGCCAAGTGTATTTTCTGGATTTCAGTACGATTGCACTCCAGCTTACAATACTGAATCTCCAAGGTGACTGTGTATGTGCATATGACTGTGGGTGTATTACACTTTCTTTGCATGTAGTATAAAGAAAAGCAAACAATCCGTAAAGACAAACACTTCATCATTTTTTTTCATATGTGGGAAGTGAGTAAACTAGAACATCATATTCTTCTGCTTAAATCTATGTAAATGGAAATGAATGTCTTTGGAATAGCTAAGAAAATAATTTTTTTTTTTTAAAGGTAAGAACAAGAAGCAGAAATCACTTCTTTGTTCTGTTTTGAATCAGGCTTGGCATTCAGAGAAGATACTGTGGCAGCTGCTACAGAAAACTAGGCAGGAACAGTTGTTTAAAAAAAAAATAGAAAATTACTGCTAGCTAAAAAAAGCAAAGCCATAGCCATTGGTAATATATATGGAAGTGTGTTTGGCAATAGCTGCAGAAGCAGGGACAGAATGCAGATGGATAAATGGCAGTGTTAGCAGCATCTTCTCCCACTGTGCCCTCTAGAGCAAAACACATTTTTGAGATTCATGTTTTGTAACCATATTGTTCAGGGAGTTCATGTTCTGAGATTTCCACTGTAGCTTGAATTGGACAGTAATGTTACCTTTTATGGAAATATGTATATAAAATAGGTGAATAGCAAACAGCAATAATGTCTAATGATTAAAAGGATCTGAAATATGTATTAATTTTATACTTTATAGTTATATATAACAAAAAGGACATGAGTTCTTTCCATTACTTATTCAGGAGAGCTGAAGGTAACAATTTCAGACAGACATCTGAAAGTTATGCAGATGCTGTTCAAGCCAAATATTGTGAAGCCGTTAACTAAATAAAATTTTAATTTCTTTATTTTTGCTTTACTTTTATTTTGCCTTTTTATTTTTACTTTGCTTGCTATATCCTCTTTTCAGATGTAACTGAAGCATTTGCAGGTTAAAGCAAACATTTCTTAGACTGCTCAAGAAAATACTGAAATCACATGAATTGGTGCTTTGACACAAAGTTTAATATTGAAGTTCTGAATAAGGCCACAAGGTATGTGAAATTCATTCAAACAAAAAGCTAATTAGTTGTAAAACACCCCAGTTGATATAAATAAGTGTATCAATTAAAAGCAATTTATTATGAGATCAGGTAGGAAATACCTTCACCACAATCTTACAGTAAGAAAACAGGCACAGTGCAAACTGCTGTATTATGCTGTGTAACTGAGCAGCATAACATTGAGCAAAGAGTAAAAGACTGAAGATTATTAGAATACACATTTCTTACATTATAAAAAAAAAGAATAAAAAAGAGGTACACTATGGGACTTAAGATAAAATCAGACATCTGAAATTTCTCAAAATCTGTCATTTTCATTTCTCTTGAGAACATATAGGAGCACACACTTCTGAAGGCATATCATTGTTTTAACTTAAAATTCGTTTGAGCACCTAGGGTAAGATCCCTGCAACTTGGCTTTAACTGTGTGAAAATTAAGTACCTAGATTAAGGAAATGTATTCCATTACCTAATCAATAAAGGCATGAAACTTCAGAGCATGACTTATTTCACCCTAAAATGAGATTCATTATTAGGCAGTGAGTACTGCCTCTGGCTTCAGAAGAAATTCTTTTACACTGTGTGTCTGTGGGAGGCCAAACACTGCCCAACTGGTTATGCAAAGCCTACCTGCGTATATTCTCTCCTTCATGTGATCATGTTATTTGTTGTAAAAACTAAAGTATCATGCTATTATCTAGTGAGACATAATCCAGCAACAATTCTGATGACTTTGTTCTCTCAAGCAAGAAATTTCCTCCCATGTCTCTGTCCCTTAGATAAGATCTAAGTTACAGAATTCTTTATGGACTACACTTTTTACTTCTCATTTTACCTTGATTTGTGGATTCAGCGCCACATCAGCTTGACACTTATTGATACTCTTGAGAAATAACCAGCCATTTGGCTCTTCACCTTGTTAGTCATCAAGTCCTCAGAAAGCTTTCAAATAAAATTTTTACAATTTATTGTTTCATTGCACATTTAAAACTTTTATATTCTTAAGCCTTTTATTCTAACAAAGAAGTTTTCATACAAAAGAAAAACAGTTATTTCTCTAAGTTTCTGTTTATTTGTTTTTATGATGCATCATTTTATATTAAAATGATAATCTCATTTTATATCACATTCAAAAGACAGGGTAACCTAGGAGATGGTTGTGTTTGTCTTCATCTTCTGACTACATATGAACATATCCTCTAGGTATGTCAATCACTGCAAATTAAGCCAGTTATATTTCAGTCAGAGTATCAACATTTTGATTGAGAAGAAGAGGAGGCAGTGTGATACTCAGGAAAAAAGTTGTAATACTTTTGACAATTTTTGATGTTTATCTATTTCATATAGAAGGGAGAATATACTCAAAAACTCTGATTTTTCTGTTCCATATCCAATACCAAATTTGCCATAGTAACAAGGCATATTTATGGGAGTTTGGGGTTGGATTTTCATTAAGATATAAGGTATTGAACCTTTCTCTTTCATTTCCTCTGTTGATGAAAGGAAAAAAATGAATATAGGAGAATATTCTGGTGATTTTCTGATTAAGACAGAGGAGGAAAAAAAACACCCCAAGTTTTATTCCTGTCTTTTTATTTTCTTTTTTTTTTTTCTTCCTTTTTTTCAGATGGCAAAGCAGAATGGGTGACACAGTATTGTCCGAGAAGAAAAGTAATCACAACAAAGGTACAGAGGGACTAGAGAGAAGGGAGAAGGAAGGGAAAGAAATGAATTGATCTTAGAGAATAGAACCACTTTCTCCTTTTTTTTTCTATCATATTTTCTTGCGATTTTGCTACAGCTGTTAAATTATTTCCTTCTTTCAGGGTAATTATAAGAAAATATTTTTATACACTGTGAGCTGCAGTTCTATGCTTTTCCTCCTACTACCCAGTTTTGATTTTATGTTTGTTTCTATACTGATGTGTATCTATCCATATTAACTTGTGAGTTATAGTGAAAAGCTGACTTGTAGTGAAAAAGTACCTTTCCTACACTCCTAAAAATCTAAGAGAAGGCTTCTTAATTTATTTTCCTTATCTAATCTGATTTAGCAAGGAGTATGAAGCATGCACAGGATCTGCCTACTCCAAAAGAGCAGTGATCAGCAGCACAAAATCCATTTGGAGGCTAATGAATAGTCGTACATTTCATGGGTCAGTACAGGGTTCAATCCTGTTTGATGTCTTCCTTAATTACCTGGAGGATGGGGCAGAATGTACCCTCAGCATCTTTGCTGATGACACAGAACTGGAAGAAGTGGCTGGTACACCAGAGGTTTGTGCTGCTGCTTAGAGGAAACTTGACAGACTGGAGAAATGTGCTCACAGAAACCCGAGTAAGTTCAGCAAAAGGAACTGACAGATTCTACATCTTGGCAAGAATAATTCCATGCACCAGTATATGCTGAGGGCAACCCAGCTGGAAAATAGCTTTGCAGTAAAGGACTGGGGGTTCTGGTGGACACTAGGTTGAGAGGGAGCCAAGCTGTTTTCAGTGGTGCACAGTGGCAGAACCAGAGGTGATGGTCACTGAGAGACTGAAACACAGGAGCCTCCCTCTGACCATCAGAGGGATATCACAGTAAAACACTTTTTTACTGTGAATGTAACTGAGCACTGGCACAAGTTGCCCAGGGAGATTGTCTCTCTCCTTGAATATATTCTGAATGTGGTCTTGAGCAAGTGGCTCTTGGTGATCCTGCTTGAGCAGCAAGGTGGACCAGATGACCTCTAGAGGTGTCCTGCAGCCTCCA
>VYZS01036583.1:22407-33746 GCA_013400695.1 Neodrepanis coruscans
TCACAGTAAAACACTTTTTTACTGTGAATGTAACTGAGCACTGGCACAAGTTGCCCAGGGAGATTGTCTCTCTCCTTGAATATATTCTGAATGTGGTCTTGAGCAAGTGGCTCTTGGTGATCCTGCTTGAGCAGCAAGGTGGACCAGATGACCTCTAGAGGTGTCCTGCAGCCTCCACAGTTCCATGATTCTGCAATTTTGTGATTCTGTGTACAAACATATACATGTGTGCCTACATAAACATATAGTATGGATGTACATGATGTACAGTAAGTATTACGCTTAGACAGTGTATGAATATCTAATCAAGTGTGCACACATATAAATAAAGAGAAGCACAGCTATCTGTTTGTATTACTAAGCTGTTCTTATTTGCATTTCATGTAGGCATTTAGGAGTGACATTGCCTGTATTAGGCATGTGAATAATGTTAAAGAGTACCTCTAAAAAACTGAACTTGAAAAATGAAAAATACAAGTGAGTCAGAAACCCAAAAATGAACTGTAGGTCCACATATATTTTTGAGTTTTAATAGATAATGATGCAAATGATCTATTTGTTTTAATATATTGCTGAATCTAAGACTTAGTGACGCTACGTAGACTTTACAAAAACCATTTTTTTTTAAACTATGTGTGAGATTACTAAAATAGTTCAGTCACTTTTGGTTTTTACTTGTTTTACTGCATATTTTTATAACAGTTATTCACTTATTTGTTTTTATTGGAATGGTATGGAGAAGTACTGTTAAAGTGCTTTGTTGCACTAGTTTCTAATATATAGACATTGTTCCTTTAGGATCAAGATTAGGTAATATGAAAAATGCTTGTTAATGTAGACATAAGATATCTGGGGTTTAATTTAGATATTTCATCTACCCATTGCAGCTATTAGGCATTACAAACAAAATAGGATTCACAAGGCATATTTCAATATTCCTTATTCCCCGGGCCATATTATGTTAAAATATTATTCTTGAAAAATCTGACACAAATATTGATTGAAAATCAACAGTGTATCTCAATAGACTGTGAGATTGTGTCTCAAACCTTTAAATCACTGCAACTGTTTGTGACAGTAAGAGGGTGTCAAGCCATACTCTCTTTAAACCAGCAACTAAAAAATCAATTATTTCTTCAATAATATATCATCAAAGAGACTGTATTGTAAACAATGCAATTATAAAGGATTCTAAATGTTACAAACAAGTGAAGCACCAGCTACAATAAAAAATTTCTTAATTTTAGTGGTAATGTAAGTTAAGTAGTAATGTCTCTGCTTAACAGTTTGAAGTGCTAAGAAGAAATATGTGATTTTGCCTTTAGTCCTTTACTATATCTGCAGACGGACAGATGGTCAGTGTCAGTACTAGTTAAGAGATGCTGTTGGGGAAGTAAGAGGCAGAAAAGAGACTAACTTAGACAAAAGATGTCCTTGAAACTGAGGAAAATAAAGAAAGTGAGTCCTGGTAAAACATCAATTCAGAAAATGGGAAAGCACTACAGGGACATCCTACAGCTATGAAATCAGGACAGAAGAAAGGATGACTAACATAATCAGGAGTTAATTCTTTGGACTATGGTTAATAGAAGAATAACAGATTCTTTAAACTAGTCAGTAATTAATATTACTAAAAGAAATATAACTAGAAACATTTCCTACTTTTTGCATTTTTAGTAAGATTTTATTTAGCAATTTTCTAGCAATGTTGCTCTCTTGTTGCCTCTCTTTCAAGCTCATTGCACCATGAAGAAAATGTGAAAAAAAAAAAAAAAAAGAAAGAAAGAAAGACTATAACTTCCACACCGAGTTGTAAAAAAAAACAAAACAAAACTTTGGGACAGTGCATTTCAAGCATCATCACAACAATTGATCTTGTTAAGATTTTTTTATTTTTAATGTAAAGACCTCTGCAGCTCACAAAAAACTGTGATGAAATATTACTGGAAAATTTCACACAATAATAAATTTTGTAGATACATGCATATACATGCACATATGCACTTATATATTTTAAGTGTAGACAAACATTTTGGAAAATGTATTTTGAAGAGGTGAGGGTTTATGTTGCTCAGAGAGTTTTCCCAAAGGAGAGGGAGGCATCTTTCCAGGGAATGCATTTGTGTTTTTTCTCCTCCCATGTTCCAGAGGGACTGGCTGCTTCTTCTATGAGAAGAAGGTAAGCTTTAGAGATTTTCAAAAGGCTGCTGTAGAAGCAGGGCAAGGAGAAACAAGAAAAATTCCCTAGAAGAATAAGGGCGTGTCTTTTTCCCAAGCCCGGTGCTTAGTGCTCTTAAGTTTATTGTTCCCTCAGGTTTAGTATTCTCTCAGGCTTAGTGTTGTCTGCTTTGGAAATAAATCTTTCTATAATCCNATATAAACCTACTATATATATATATATTTGTGTGTGTGTGTATATATGTATATATGCATATATATGTATAAACAAAAAGATCTGGAATTCAGTAAAAATTTCAGATGTAAGCCATGCCTGTGGTCAGCAGCTGAGTAAACACTGTATAGTTTGCAATATGTTAGCATTGTAAAAAAATAATTAACCCCTCCCCAGCTAGAGCTTTTGACTCTTACATACTATTTAATGAATACTCTGTTCTTTCTACATAGACAGATGAATATCTAAGCCCTTATTGTTGAAGGTTTCCCTGTACCTAAAGTTAGAGTCCATCTATTAAGATACCTGGAAAAATTATGCACCATCTAGATGACACGATTTGTGTCTCCTGTTAAGATCATTTGTGTGAGAACTGTGAAAAAGTGTGAGTTTAGGTGCAGTGGATTGCATAGTTCCTGGCACTTTCAAAAGAGCAATGTTGGAGAAAGCTGCATTATGGCTAAATCAAACAAGAATGAATACCTCACTATTACTGGGTACGTGCAGCTTTACAGAAACTAAACATAATGAGAATGGCTGATATCTCATGAAATATGTAGATGTTATGATTTAAATTGGAATGGATGTTGGGATTGATGTACTTGACAGATCAAATAATTCCATTGCTCAGTTGTCTAAATAGTATCTTGTTTGACTAAATAGTATCTTGTTTGACTACATCTGTTTACAGTAAATATCTATTTTCTTTTGAAATGTGGGAATGTGTGGTGTATTAGGTGGGAAATAGTGAGACTGGACATAAGATGAAAGATCAACATGTACAAATGTTTAGCCTTCTTTAAAAAGCTCTAAACTATTGGAGAGATTAAATGAGGAATGGTGAACATGAAAATCTTTAGGACAGGCAAGTGAAGAGCTGTCTATAGGACTTCTCAAGTGGCACCGTAAACTTATGCTTAATCAATTGAATTGTCCTGACAATTTTCTTGACTACCATTTCATTGACTGCAACATCAACAAATATTGTGCTAGGCATTAGGCATTAGATATTTGGCTCATATATATATAACTCCATGCGTGTATGTTTGGCAGTGGAAGACTTTGACAAAGTGTTTATGAGTAAACAGTGATCAGAAGTTTTACTAGCTTCTTCAAAAACTGTATTGTGAATTACAAGTGGAAACTGATTTGGAAAATGAAGAGGTACTCACGGACACCGTGGAAAAGGTAAAACATTTTTGTGTGTTGTGCATCTGTGGGGATTTGTTTTAGATTTTGTAGCCAGTGAAATAACCTTGGAAACTTTTTGATAAATTTACACTCACAGATTGGTATGCATTCAGCTTTTGTTCCTGATGTGTTCTTTACCTCCTTTACAGCTCAACAGTAGTCATTAAAAGTTATCATAGAGATATCTGCTCATTTAGACATTACTATATGCATGCATTCCTTACAGTAGGTCCCAGGATGTAGTTTTCTATTCAATACTAGGAAGGGAGAGATTAAGATGAATCATGTGATAACCTTATTACCATGGATATGTGTAACATTGCTTTTGAGTTAAAGCAGAGTGAAGTGTCTTGTAAAATAATGCCCTTGGGTCAATGATTTGTTTGAGTTTTATTTGCCAGGACAAGTTTTAGGAAGATATTCCATCTTATCTTCTGCAGCTGACTCATATTTGTGGGACTCAGCCCCTGAGCAGCACATGTATGCATAGTAACCCTGGTTAAAGACATCTGTCATGCATAGTAGGGCATTCATCATGTAGTTCTGCCTGTACTAGATGTACATAAAGATTGCTGTGTGCAGGTTCATCCCATCTTTTGGGAAATTTTATTGCAAATTTGTGATGTTTTCTGTTTCTTTAACAGATGGTACTAGGCTGTTACACAGTTGAAGTTGCATATGGGATCAGCAAAAACTGTCCACATCTCCTCTTTCTTATTGAAGCTCTTAGCTTGTCAGGCCTCTGTAATTGCTTTCTCAAGAAATTGACACATGAATGTCAAGGTACAGACTTACTGACATGCAATGATCTGTGATGCCATAAACTATCATCTTATACTGAAGTTTGCAAATGAAGGTGCCAAGCCTTGCTATGATTTAAAGCATGTGAGAAAGTTTTCCGCTTATTCACACTCAGTAAAAATCACTCATATGTGTAAAGAAACAAAAGGAGTTAAAGGGATTACGAAATATTAGAACAGATTACGAAATATTAGAACAGTTAGTAACAGAAAAACTCTTACCAAAAACAGCAGCACATGATTTTTGTTTTTTAATCTGAGACATCTGGGTGAAGATATAACTTGATACTTTATGACTCCACCAGATATAATGAAGTTAATTTGCTATTCTTCTTGTTTTCTT
Organism: Neodrepanis coruscans; assembly: GCA_013400695.1. Classification (NCBI taxonomy): domain Eukaryota; kingdom Metazoa; phylum Chordata; class Aves; order Passeriformes; family Philepittidae; genus Neodrepanis; species Neodrepanis coruscans. The sequence continues at coordinate 27,134 of VYZS01036583.1, forward strand.
CTGGATTTCCTAAAATAGTTCAGCCTCAGGCATATCGTTATCAACCTTCTAAGTAAATTGTCTTGGAATAAATATCCCTTGGAATAAATATCTCTGATGAGAAACTGTGCCTATTGCTTTCCACATGCTTTTCCTTGCAAATCATGTTAAATGTGTATGGAGTGTTTTCAGATTTTCCATGATCCCACCTTGCCAGAAAATTTAGAATGATGGTATTATTTCAGCAAAAGCTAAGTGTACAGCTCTGATCTGAAGTGTGCTTAATTCATTCTCAGCAAACCATCATATTAAGATGAACATTTCCTGAACAAATTAAAAAAAAAAAAAAGCATTTCAGCTTAACGATCCAGATATTACACTCTAAAAACAATCTGCGTAAATTGTGTCACTTCACAGGCTCCAACTGCTACAGTTTTGTGCAACTTTATTTCCTTTCTCACCACTGATAAGTGCAGAAGTATTGACTAATGAAGTCAATCAAAAATTGATTTTCTAAAAATAATTTTAGACGCAATAAAAAAAATAGTAAATTAAAAAACCCCTGTAAATAAAGAATGTATATGAAATTCATGGTAATGGAGATCTTACAGTATATAGACTTCTGAACAATATATTTATCTCACTATTGAGCGGAACAGATCTTATTCCCCCTACTGCTTTCTTGGAAGGAGGCAGCTGATCATACAGAAGCAGAGTAAAGAAGATATGTGATCCTCTCATCTTCATAGTCAATCAGCTACGAAAATAAATTGAACCCCTTCTTTTTATAAACCTTCCTGTAATCTCCTCTCTGTCAGTAGATAAGATGAAAGATGCTTAGACTGATTTCCGGACATTCCTAAAACAAAGATTTTGCCAAAATTTTTGGTCTCTTTCATAGTTCTGGTGACAACTGTGAAAGACTTTGAGGAAGATAGAAATAATGAATTAATGTTTATGTGGTTTCTTATCAACTGAGAAACGATAACATGTTTGGAATGAATGTGTCTTAGATAAAGCCTGCTAAAGTCCACCTGAATATGAGTATTTTGACTCAAAATCAATTTGGAGTTAATGTGACAAACAATTGAACATGGAATGGATGTCAGGTTTGCCCAGATGTTCTCTAACCCAATCCTCCTTGACCAAGGGAAAATCTCCCTTCATGTTCTGTAAGTATAATCCATAAAATCTGAAAAAAATGCTCTCTACCTTTATTTTTATTACAGACTGAAAATAATTATTATAAAATTTTATGTGATTAAACTTAATTAGTCTTAAGATTTTTTGTTTAACTTCTAGGATATTTATAGGCAATTTTTAAAGCACCTATTTAAATAAATTTTGTCAGAAAGAATACCTAAAGTTGGAGTTTTATATGTGTGTGTGTGTGTGTGTGTGTGTATTGTATTGTGTATTTACTGCGTTTCAAAACATTAGGTAATATCATAAGGCTACCAGGTCAGAATTTAAAATATCAGTTCAGTAACACGTGAGTATAAAACAAGAAGTGTTTTTTTGGCAAATAGCTGTGGACATGTTTTACAGAAGATGTGCTACTCTATGATCTAAAATTATTCCTACCGTCTTAGAGTTGCACACATATGTTTAACCTATGAAACCTGTTGCAACTACAACTATGAAAAAGAAGGAACCATTATTTATCTCACATGGATTTCTAAAAATCAATACCAATAAAATAGCAGAAGTTAAATACAAAATTAAAAACTGGGGGAAAAAAAAAAAGATATAAAATCCTATACAGTTCCAGAGTAGCATAACATCTGTGGGGTTTTGATTTTTTTTTACATTTTATATCTGACTTCTGATTTTTCAATACACTAAATATATCTGTCTGTCATTTGCTTTTTTTCACTATCAATGGCTCGTTTCAACTTTTGATATGAATTGAAAAATATAAAAACATCTGTAATCAAATATATTTTTGAGTATTGATATGTTTCAAATAAATAGTATAATAATATATACTGTATACTCTGAGGTCACTGAATGGCAATTCCTTTAAAAGTGTTGGAAATCATGTATACATTTTTTTACTGCATTTTGATTGTAAATCACATGAGGGAAAAAATAAAACAAACACATTCCTGAAATTCCAGGAGAATTTTCAAATACAAAACTGAGGTGATTCCACATTGGTTGAATAAATAGTTATTTCTGTTACAGAAGAAGTCAGAAGACATGAAAATAAGTCACTAAATGAAAGCTTTGTGACAGGCGACAGAATGAATGGATTAATGAAAGTATATGAATGAATGAACGAATGAATGAATGAATGATGAATGAATTAAGTTGTGTACACTTACAAAAGTATTTGGATTATAACTGAACAGAAATCAGAACAAATCTTATTTGTTTTTTTCTTATATGACAACTTTTTTTTTTTTTCCTTTTTTTGATGCCGGAAATACCTGTTTCAACACTGGTAAATGAAAATATACAATTGGTCTTATTTTGAAATGATAAAATGTGATTTAATTAATCCTTGTTATTATAAGTAGAACAATATTAAGGTGAAAGTGAGAGGATCATACACCAAATTATCTTCAAAGAATCTGCAACTCAGAAAAAGAACCCATGGATCTGTGGTAATCATGACTGAGAGAAGATGAGATGAGAATGATACGCATAGAAGAAAAGCTTGCTGCCAAAAAAAATTTTGCTACAATTTCTGTTTAAGCATATATAAGATTTACTGCATCTCAGGATAAGGCATCTTCAATGACCACCCTTGCATATGGGCATTTGACTCAAGCCAGAAATCTCAGTTGCTTCATGTAGCTTTTTTACGTTAGCATTTTANTTTTTACTGCATTTTGATTGTAAATCACATGAGGGAAAAAATAAAACAAACGCATTCCTGAAATTCCAGGAGAATTTTCAAATACAAAACTGAGGTGATTCCACATTGGTTGAATAAATAGTTATTTCTGTTACAGAAGAAGTCAGAAGACATGAAAATAAGTCACTAAATGAAAGCTTTGTGACAGGCGACAGAATGAATGGATTAATGAAAGTATATGAATGAATGAACGAATGAATGAATGAATGATGAATGAATTAAGTTGTGTACACTTACAAAAGTATTTGGATTATAACTGAACAGAAATCAGAACAAATCTTATTTGTTTTTTTCTTATATGACAATTTTTTTTTTTTCCTTTTTTTGATGCCGGAAATACCTGTTTCAACACTGGTAAATGAAAATATACAATTGGTCTTATTTTGAAATGATAAAATGTGATTTAATTAATCCTTGTTATTATAAGTAGAACAATATTAAGGTGAAAGTGAGAGGATCATACACCAAATTATCTTCAAAGAATCTGCAGCTCAGAAAAAGAACCCATGGATCTGTGGTAATCATGACTGAGAGAAGATGAGATGAGAATGATACGCATAGAAGAAAAGCTTGCTGCCAAAAAAAATTTTGCTACAATTTCTGTTTAAGCATATATAAGATTTACTGCATCTCAGGATAAGGCATCTTCAATGACCACCCTTGCATATGGGCATTTGACTCAAGCCAGAAATCTCAGTTGCTTCATGTAGCTTTTTTACGTTAGCATTTTAGTGTCAGTTTTTTAGCATTAGTTCAGGCTCTATGAGAAAATAGACTCCATCCTTCTCAGGAGAAGTGACCTAACAAACAAAATAATTGTTCCTCTAGTTCCTGCTGAAGTTGTGCTGTTACCACACCTTTCTTATATCTTGTTTTCCATAAATTGTATCCATTAGGAATTACTGCATGAAATAAAGCACCACTGAATAATGCAGTAACAGCTTGCTGGTTACCATTAGGGAATTGTTACATCTTTTTTATTTTTATTGGGTTCATTTCCTGGTCTCCATTTGTAAAATCTCATTTTTCAATTTGTGGTCTGAAATTAGACAGGAGAGGATTGACTGGATCATGTAACATATGAAGTGCCTCTAATAGAAATTCAGATGAGTCAGGATGCCCTATCTTATGACTGAAAAATTTTGTCCTTCCCCTTGCTTATGCCTATGACTTTCAACTATCTTTTTGTTGAGTAATAACACAATAAAATTTTAGCTGTTGTAGACTGACCAGGTACAAAACGTGCCTTCTGAACACTTGAAAAAAATAATTTCCATCTTTCTGACTCAAGAAAAACTGCATTGCCTTGAAATTGATAATAAAAATAACAATAATATCTGCTACAAAAGAAAAAACTTTTGTTTCTAAATGTGGCTAGGCATTGGATGCCCACCAGGAAGCTCTATCTTTCCTCTGCCTCAAAAGAATAGCAGGAGAAAATATGGCAAAAGGCTCATGGATCAAGTCAAGGAGAGGAAGATCACTTAACAATTACCATCTCAGTGAAAAGAGACTCAGGTTGGGGAAATCAGTTTAATTTATTGCCATTTAGCAGCAGAGTAGAAGAATAAAAGAGAATCTTAAAACACCTTCCCCCCCACCCCTCCCTTCTTCCCAGGTTCTAATTCATTCCCAAATTCTCTACCTTCTCCCCTCAAGTAGTGGAGCAGGATGAGGTATGTATATTGCAGTTGGTTCATCAGATTTTGTCTCTGCCAAACCATCCCCCTCACTCACTTCCTTTCACTCAAGCATGGAATCCCATACTTGGTAGATTTGTCTAACATGGGTCCTTCCCATGGGTGGCAGTTTTTCATAAACTGTTTGGTTGCCTCTCACAGGGTGCAGTCCATCATGCAAGATTGCTCCAGCATGAGTTTCCCATGGGATCACAGAAAACTTGTTCCAGTGTGGGCTTTTCTACATGATTTCCCAGGTCCCGCCAAGAGTCTGCTCCAACATAGGGTTTCCATAGTGTCACAGCCTTCTTCAGGCATCCATCTGTTGATGCATGGGGTACTCCATGAGCTGCAGGTAGATCTCTGCACCCCTATTGACCTCCATGGGCTGCAGGGGCACAGCTGCTCCATGGTCTTAACTGTGGGCTGTAGGGGAATCTCTGCTCTGGTGCTTCAAGCAGCAACACCCCTCTTTTTTCACTGACCTTGGTATCTGCAGGGCTGTTCATCTTATGTATTGTCATTCCTCTCTCCAGCTGCTGCTGCGCAGCAGTTTTTACCCTTCTTATATATGTCATCACAGAGACACTACATCACTGATGGGCTCCTCTTTGTTCGGTGACAGGTCTGTCTTAGAGCCAGATTCTCAGACATGGGGACTTTTCACAGTAGCCACCCATGTAGTCCTCCCACTCCATTACAAAAATATTGCTACATAAATTCAATACAGTAAAAAATATACTGCATCAGGTCCTGAAATCAAAAATAAGGAAATATCTATTTTTTAAAATAAGTTTAGTCACCTTAACATGATATTGTTGTTAAACATATTTATATATTTTTTACTGGTATAGAATCAATGAACCAGTACATATTTGAAATGTGTTCTAGTGAATTTCACTGAAAACTTGAAGCAGTTCTTTATGAGAATATGTTTTTACTTTAAGTTACTTTACATTGTTCTGAAGCTACTTAAGTTTTGGTCTAAAACTACATGAATACTGCAACACATCCAATGAATCACAGGAAAACAAGACCTAGAGTTTATCATATAGTTAGTAAATAATAAAATCTGAGATAACATTGTTTGCATTGGCAAAAGTCGTGGACTCATTCACTAAAAAAAAACCAAACAACAAAACCAAAGAATCCAGCATAGCTTTGTTATAAATTTACAAGCTGAAATCCATTCACTTTAATTGAGTATGACGTGCATTAATCATTGGTTACATTATTGGTCTTTTAGTCTGGAACTTTCTTAGTTCTGTGTTATGGGGTGAAACAAAACTTTCAGCAGCTAAAACATATTTCTCCTTCCTCTGGTTTTTTTTTCCTCTTCTGGGGGAATGGGGAGGGGGGTTGTTGGTTTTTTGGAGTTTTAGGGTTTTCTGGGGAGGGAGGAGGGGATGGGGTGTTTTAAACCTTTGTTTTTGTTTTTTATAAAAAGCAAGGCAAGCAGGCTCTGGACTTGCAAGGCGGCACTGATGTGGCCCCCGATTCCACATCCCACTGGCATGCGTGTACATGGAGGCAGCGGCAGGGCCAGGAAAGAGGCCCTTTGACATGGGGCTGCCCTGTTATGTCCCCGAGTCATGGCATGGGCAGCAGGGGCAACCCCCACTGGCCCCCGGCCAGTTTGCTCCACGACAGCAGTGATGAGTGTGGTGTGGGGGGCTGCCCCCATCCCACAGCCACCGGCGCTGGGTTGAGGGGGTGCCACTGCCGGTGTGTGCCTGGTGCCACAGCCACAGTCCTGCTGGCTTGCTCCGGCAGCATGGGTGTGCCATGGGTGTGGTATGCCCTGGTCCTGGGTGCCAGCAGCAGCAGGAGCCACTACCAAACAACGGCAGGTGCAGCCCAGCTGTCGCCGGCACTGCGAACATGCATTGTGGGTTTCCCAGGTGTGCAAAACACCGTGCCAGATAGTGTATGCCAGCAGCCACAGAGGGTGAAACCACCCCCATTAGTCGCTGCCGCTGGTATGAGGGGTGAGGGCAGCCCAGTGCCAATGCTTGGGACCCCGAGGCACCCTGTCATGCTTGCTGGCGGCCCTCTTTCCCCCCAGGACCCAGCCATGAGACATTTTGGCAGG
>VYZS01036584.1:0-35750 GCA_013400695.1 Neodrepanis coruscans
ATTGTCCTAAAAATCAATGACAGAGCTAAATACAAATAAAGACAGTGCCATCAAAATCAGTGTACATTATAAATTGTTAAACAAACTTTAGCACACGCCTTGACTGAATATTGGAATGACATACTGAGCAGGTTGCCATTTCTGAAAACCAAGGAGGCAAAACCAGAAGCAAATATGGCATAAATAAAGAAATTCATATTTAAAGCACTTTATGCCCTCAAGGCACTTTCATTTCTAGCACAAAAGGGTCTGATTGAAACCTTCAGGGATACAAAAAAACACACTCTTTAATGCGGCTACAAATAACAAGTCACAGTTTACACTGTGTCCGAATACAAAGCGCTGTGAACCGGGTGACAACAAAGCACACACAAGGTTTTGCAACATTAACAATCCCAAACCTTACTTTTTTATCAGCTATCAAAGGAAATTCTGCTCCTGTGCCACAAGCTGGATGTTTGATTTACCTTCCTCTGCTTTGATCGCAGATTGAAATCTTCCACAACTTAGTTAACTCTATTCAACTGGGATAACAATGCTCCACAGGTTTTGTTCTGGTGGTGCTCAGCTGTTGCTGCTGAAATTTAAAGGTAGGACAACAAAGTGCTAAAACCCCATAAATTGAAGATGGTAAGAGAATCAGGAATTCATCACTTTTTCCTGTTAGAAACTGCTACCAGGAATGCAGCTCTCCAGGTCCACAGCAGAATTCCTGCCTAGGCAGACACATGTTCCCTTTTCCCCCCTGAACATCCCAAACTCATTCATCCAACTGCCCCAGAGGCACTCCTGGGTTGCACTTCCTTTAACTGCTGGTACATTAGCATACAGGAAAGTTAAGCCAGTGGGGCTTGGCTTGATTAATTCTTTATTATCACCTCTCCAGAGTTGCACAAGTTCCCAAGAAACTCTTCCATTCATAAAGCAAAAGTTAAGGCTCAGGGATGAGCAATGACATAGAGCACAGAGAAATAAACTCACAGTAAACTGTCATAAAACATCATCCACAAAGATGTACAACCAAGTACAAAGAGGAGTTTTCAAACAATAATTAATATTTATTTGTTTTCAAAAACTTTCAAAAATTTTCAACTTCAAGTAACATGAGAAGAGAAACCCACACCAATGACTCATGCCTTGTACACAAGAATCCAAACAGCATCTGGATTTATGTCTGACTTCTACTGTGAGAAAACTTTTTCCCTCCTGGATTTGTGCAGAAATTAATTTTAATCAAAAGTATTTTTACTTCTAAATCAGAAATCAAAAGTACTTTCCTTCAGTCAGCTTTGCATACAAAAGATGAAGCAGGGGTTTAGCAGCATTTATATGAACACAGCATTCTCTGATAGCTGGACAGCAAATTATTGTGGAAAAGTGAAAGGCAAAATTACTACATCTCATTTAAAACTGCATCCATTCTCCTCTAAATCTTCGTTTACCATGTGCAAAACTGACTACCTTTAACTTCCTCTTGGGAAAGTTGACCACTGTGTAAAATGTATTCCTTAACATCCAGTGCAAGAATAAATTATTGGCTCCAATGAACCACTAACTAAAAATAACCTATTAGTTGGTTTGCCCAAAAGAAAAGGGCTCTGTGTACCATGTAATCACTTGGACTGGAAGCTTCATAGGAATTGCTTCTATAAACAGTTTCAGTTGCAACAGGGTAAACAGGAAAAGCCAAACTTAGCCATATAAAAAAGCATGCAATGTACTATTCTGAAATGTGGAAGTCACCCTTTAAGGGAGCCAGTCATCCCATGATCTTAAAATTTTCTTCTTTTTTTTTTTTTCCCAATAAGAAAACAAGGATGTGAACTAACCACCTCATTTTCTAATGAATATTAAAATTCCCGTTCTCTTGATTATACTTGGCAAAACCAGCTCAAAACATTTGACTAAAGCCTTTGAGACTTCTGGCCATGTGTTGTAACCATGGGGAACAATGCTACCAAAGTTCAGGCTCAACAATGAAATGAGACACACATTAAATCAAAGAGCTCTGCAGAACTGCTCTGCTGAAGTGGAAATCACAGGCCAACCACCTGCTTTTACAGACAAACCAAGAAAATGTGTCAGGACCAGGAAAACTGAATCTCTTATGATGCTTCACCTGAGAGACACTCCCAGCAAACAACCCATACAGGTTCAATAACCAACAGTTCCCCAGACGACCTTGGTGTTACTCATGAGTAACTCACACTTTTTTCCTGCAAAACCTGCATGTTCCAGGTTTCTGACAAGCATATGAACAGTGTCAGTCTTGATCACACATTATGAATGTCAAACTCTCAGAGCCCTTCAGCTGCAACTGTGCCACCCAAATGGCAAGTTATTTAACTTTTCCTTTCTGATTTTAAAGTGATTTGAACTGGTTAACTTTTCATAGTGATACAACACCCTCCCCACACACATCCCGGGCTTCATTTTCCACCAGCAGAATGTCAAGTAACTTCCTATCTTGTATGATCATTACAATATATAATGAACTATAAAAAAAGAATACAGGGTAAAATGAAAACCTTGGGGTATATCCTTTCACTTCCACAACAGGACGAAGTATGCAGAGGAAAAACTAAAACCTCTTAATGTATGCAGTGATTTGGAGAGTAATATCCCCTTTAGAAATGGCTCATCCAAGTTTTAAACATGTTTAGCATCCCCTTTGCACCTGTCCACTGCCATTAAGTCCTTTTTCCTCCAAAAAAAGAAAAATAAACCTGGACACTGTTCCTTGAGTCAGTTACATTCTGCAGTGCTTCACAAGAGAATACAAAGACAATCCAGTGACAGCAGACAAGATTAAAAACCACTTCGCATGTTTTAAAGCGAAGAGAGACTGATCATTTATAATCATTGAAATTAGTGCATTTCTTTTGCAAATCAGATGGATGAAAACTGCTGGGTTTGGCTGCTCTTTTAAATACAGTTTTTTTCACTGTGCTCCTGCCTACTCCTCCCTCTCTTTTTTTTAATATAACCCAGGACTTGAAATGACTCAACATCCTCAAATTGTTTGTGAAGAAAAATGTCAAAAACACCTCCAAAGCCAGCACCAGCCTAGACTGTGCTTTTAGATCTCCAAAATCTTCTCAGCACTTGCTTCCCTGTCATTTTATACACTGAAAACTCATTAAACTTGATGCTCTATTGAATTCAGTAATGACCATTTAAAAGTCAATCATAGATCATCTTTTTCAAGTGATTAAAATAAATTGATACTTGTGAATCTGAGTAAGATGAAAGAAAAATATGTCCCTTAACTCCCTGCTTCTGTAAAAACCCTCTTACCAGGCCACAGCCACATCCCCAGCTGGTGACAGCCCACGGACCAAGTGGGCAAGTTTTCTTTTTGACTTGGCCATTTCACTTTGCTTCCATAAAGACAAGATAATTGAAGCTCTGTTCAATAAAATTCAGTAGGGAGAAGATTGGAAAATAGGGACCTTAAATTAATGCTGAAAGGATCTCCTGAGCCATGGCACCCCTCAGTGAGCTATCAACCACTCCCTTTTCTTAATGTATCCAGCTTTATCATGTAGCTCTTCNAGTGAAAAGAGACACTAAGCCTGACACTGCCTTGTGCCATTATTTCCCTTTGCCACAACCCCAGTGACCAGTTGCCCACTTGGACGGGGCTTGGAGCAACCTGGTCTGGTGGAAGGTGTCCCTGCCCATGGCAGGGGGGTGGAAGAAGATGAGTTTTAAGATTCCTTCCAACCCAAACCATTCTGTGATGATTGTACGATTCATTCTCTGATTCTATGATCAGTAAAGTTATCTATCTTTAGCCACCAAGGAAACTAAAAGAAAACAGAATAATGTACACCTTAAGTAAACTTTTTGTTCTATTTAATTGGTCTGTTTTCTCAGCAGAGATGAAAATAAACATGTTCTCCTGGAAATTAAAATGTAGTACCCAGAAAGCTGCTGCTTTCCCTATTCTAAATCACAATTGATATAACCCCATCTTCTGAGAGTATTACTAAAATACAGCATTAATAACTTCTCTTTATGCTTTAGAGAATCAAGCTGCAATGAAAAAAATGCAAAAGTATGCTGAAAAATCACCTGTCCACACCTAATGGTTCACCATCAGCTGTCTCCAACAGATGACCAGTAGAAAAACATTTCCAGGTGCAAGTATAACAAAACAATCAATAGCTGCTCATTACTTACAGGCCTAAAATTAACCTGCATGAAGGAAAGATCATGCAATCTACAACAACCCAACTGTTCCCACAGACAAAGGAGCAAGAATCAAGCCATTCAACATCAATCAAGTTTGGATTCAAAATCTTCAGAGCTACTCCTTTATCACAAGGACTCAAGTATTTTGTATTTTGTTTGTAAGTACCATTTTGCAAAGGAGTGAAACAGAAATTTGAGGACAGGTGCTACAGGCTAAATATTTTCTTCCACCACTTCAGCAGTTTAAGTCAGATCAATATCAGACACCAATTTACAAATTCTATGGGGAAAAAACCCAGATATAAACATACAAGCAGTAACAAACCAGGCGGTGACCTGCATTTTCTTCTCACTAAAGATTTCCCTTAAACCAAAAAAAAAATAAAACAAAATACAAGAACACCAACTTACGGGAAAGCGAGTGGGTGCCTTTGGGCAGGTACTCGAAGAGCAGGGAGCTGTCCTCGCCCAGCATGTCGGCCTTGAGGGACAGCAAACTGTTCTTGCTCATGAGAGCCGCGCGCAGGTTGGCGACGGTGGCGGCCTGGAGCGCGTCCTCCTTCTCCGGAGTCAGCGGCTGCTGGATGTAGCTGGATTCCCCGCCCAGGAGAGCTTCCTCCACGTTGGCGTAGGGGTCTGGCCGCTCCCCCCTGCTGTCGGAGCTGCTGGGCTCTGCCCCTGTCACATCAGCACCTGCGTGATGGAAGATGCTGTCAGAGACACAGGAGAACCCCCGGGCAGCAGGACCCAGGATGGACCCGAGGAACAGAACCAGGAATGCAGCAATTCAGTGTATTTCTGGCTTTGTTTTTCACAGCGGCTTCTTAGTGCTCTTTTCCCAAGGAGTTGGCCGTTCAGAGGCTCAGGGGGAAGGGGGGAGTTCTGTTTTCCCAGCCCACCTACCCCCTGCACTTCTGCCCCATCAACTGGGCTTAACTCCAGCACCACACACCAGGCAGGCAGGGCAGAGGGAGAGAGAGGTGGGTGTTTCCTCCTCTTCCACAACCAACACCTGGATAAAACTATTTATTTATCTCAAATTAAGATTTCAGGGTAGTCTGCTAGCACTGAAATTACACTTGAAGGTTTAAGTTCTGTTTTCTCCATAATTTTACTCCAGTAAACTGGAGTAAACTTTCATTCTTTCATTTCTTCCCCATGATAAAGGTTTGGAAAAATCAAATAACAAAGAGCCTCTAATAGTGGGCTGCTAAGTAGTATAAACCCTTTGGGGTCACTAATCTAGAAAAGAGACAGTAATCAGTGGTTCCCAGTACATAGCAGAGTGTAGGTTTTACACAGAAGTGATACAGTTAAAAACTCCAAAGATACATATAAACCATTTTACAACAGGTAACTACAAAGAAACTGTATAAAAATGTAATGATTAATAAAAATATCAATTACTGAACCTAAACAATAAAAAAGCTACAATAAACTGAAAAGCAGTTTATTTTTGCATTTCTGGGGAGGTCTAATTGAAGATTCTCCTTTGTCTGAACTTTGACTCTCCTCTAGTCATAAATAATTTATGTATTTTTTATGTAAAGTGACTCAGATTCCTCTCTGTTCTTCACACAAACCAACAAAAATTACGTACAAAACTGGCTGTTAGCCCATTTATAAAGTGCATAAAACAAATTGCAATTACCTACTCCACAGTCTGCAGCAGCAAACACAGCTGACACACTCAAAACCCAGCTGAGCACCTGGCAAACGGGGCTGAAACTTCCCAACAAACTTATCACTTTGTAGCATTTCTCTTATCAAGATGTAGAGGGAAAAAATCCAAACCCAAAGAGAATGCACAGATAACAAGCAATCAGATGGAAAAGAAGCTGTTTTGCAGATCCTGAACATTTTATTGCCTTCTAGTTTAAAACAGATTTAGATCTACTTAATGCAAGGGGGAACTATTACCCCTTAAAGCACTGGTACAATACGTACAAATTAATACCTGCTGCCCTCACTATTTCACCTTGTGCTCCTCAGGGCAAGGAATTCAGGTGTTGTCCACACACACCACTGCAATAAACTTCCTCCTGCACAGGTTTCAGAGCAGCAGAGCCCAGGAGAAAGGAGGAGAAAAGAGTGTGACACACCACCAGCACTTGGCTTCCGCAACTTCAATCCAGGGCAAGGCATTAATCTGCAGAGCCTTATTAAAAAATGCTAATGAGGACACTGGTACCGTGCCCACCTCCTGCAGCCTGGAAAACAGCTGAAGGAAGATCATTATTTTTATCTCCATTGTACAGGTGGTGGCTGCCAGAGAAAGATGCAGCGACTTGCTGGAGGTGTCCAGCCCGCAGAGCCGGGAGCAGCCACTGGATTTCCGAGTCCCAGCCCAGGGCATGTCGGATTCCACAACACGTTCAGATTGGCTTTACTAAGGGGCATTGTTCTGCCAGTACCTTTAACTCTTAAGTTGTTCCACTTCCTTTAAAAAACAAAACAGCCTCAAAGCAAACAGTAAGAATAAAGCAATCACAGGCAGAGTGCTCCCACACCCCAGAGAATGTAGGGAATACTCCAGGCTGGGGGCTACCAACACAGCAGGTAGCTCATAAATGTGAACTATCAGAGATGCTCTCTGTTTAAAACAAACCACCTTCCCTCCTCCATCTGTGTTTTGCTTGTATAATTTTGTATTATCAGTTTTATTAAAGCTTAGCCAAGCGGAAGAATTCAAATGCTTGGAATTTTTAGGTATTTTGTCATCCCTCTGTTACTGGCTCACAGGGATAGACATTTTTCCAGATGACAATGAAGACTTTTTTAAAAGCAAATCAGCATGTCCACATAAAGGGAAATTACAAGATGTTAAAAACCAGCAGCTGTTAAAAAAGATGGCGAAGAAAGTTAATTAAACTTTAGCCCATTAAACTGGTAACAGAGAGCTTTATCACATCAAAGCCACAACAATGCCACTATTTTTCTGCTCCTCACTGCCTACATGGGGAATCACAGCACAGAACTCGGGCCAAAAAGGGTGTTTGTCTACACAACTGTGTTCCCAAATAACCAGGCAGGCAGGAAACACCCTTGTGTTTTCTGCCATCCTTTCTCAGAGCCTTTTACAGCTCTGATTGACAGCTGTCAGAATGTGCTGCTGCACATAAACACTAATTGCCAAAACACAGCAGATTAATGGGAACCACAACAAGACATTAAATGTTCCTCAAAAGCCAAGATTAGAGACAGACAGTGAAATAGACACTCTAGAGCTTCCAGTGTTTATAGCTGATGTAACATAATCAAATACACATTAAGGCAAAATAAATATCCACTTAGTCACATAAATACTAAAATACTCTCAGCACACCAAAACCCCAAAAAATGCACCAAGTTCCTCTCCACGGCGCCTCCAAAACCACTTCTCTTTTCTCTAGAATGCAGCTCCTTTTAACAAGATTGAGCCAAAGAATTATATGAATCGAAAGCCTCCGTCACTTCCCAGTAATCCAAACTGTTTACTCCAGCTCCAGCCCCACGTAAACCAGGCTTTACTCAATGAGCTTCTATTCTGCAATTATTCACTGCCACTGGTCCCACGGCTGCCCAAGAGCTCCATCCAAGCCCTCCACATCTCATTTTTCACACCGCTGGGACACAGCCCCTGCAACTGCAGGGATCAGGGCTCCACACGCAGGAAATCCCGGGCTACACACGGGATTAATCCTGCTGGAAAACTGAGCTCATTAGACTCTTTAGCGAATCATTATTTTGCAGTTATTCTATTACACCAGCCTACTTTCCAGACACAGAAGCTTTAGAAAATCTGTCTTACTTTGTTGTTGACTTGAAAGAATGTTTTATCACTATGTTTTGTTTTTGAATAAAACACAGGACCTGTTTTTTTGACGATTTTGGCAACAGTATTTCCCTGCAGCCCTGAAATTGAAAGAAACATTTAACTGGTAAAGTTCTTACCTACACATGAAAGACACAGGGAGTCTGACTACAAGCACCTTCTCACAGAGGTCACATATCCCAATTCCCAACCACACCGACCAGGCAGGCTTTAACTGATCCATGGAGAGGACTAAACCTCACACCAGCACAACAGGAACAGTACAGCATCTCAAACACACCCAGGGTGGCTGCTGCACAAGCCCTGAAAGTCCTATAAACCAAGCTCCTGTCACAAACCCAGATATGGGAAAACCAAGTTGCACTACTTAAAAAACAATCAAGCACTACAAACATCTGGCAGCCCCTTGGAAACACAAATAGAGGTGATACAACTTACTAAAAGTACCCAAATGATATGTTAATGTGATAATTTATTTTCCAAGATGTAGGAGAAAACTGACAGTAAAAAGCATTAAACCTAGTCCAACAACTGAACAAAACACATGTGCCATCCTAGAAACAGCAAGGAGAAGTTTCCCTGTTTTGAAAACTCCATCTGACTACTTTAATTAATTACTTTAATATGGAAACCAATTTTTTTCTTGGATTTTTTCTCCCTGCTTCTGTGATTTTTCTTCATTACAGCTTGAACTCATCTGTTACCAAACTACCTCCTCAGTGTCGGCTTCTCTCACATCACTTATTTCTTGTTTGTACTGTGTTTTAACCTTCTCAGTAAACCCCCACTGGGGTTTCCCAGACTCCCAATGCTATTATTCTCTTTCATAATTTCTTTCCTAATAATTTTTTCCTCTTTTCATCTCTCATGTAGACAGTTGAACATCTAGAAATCTGTAACTGCAGGACTAAACCCATGAGAAGAGAGAAAAGCGTGAATAAAAGCCATACCAAGTTACATCTGCTGCTGGAAAATTCACAGCAGAAACAAGCTTTCTCCCCAAGGACAAAAGGCAGCGTTTTGCCAGGTCAATCTTCCTCAATATTGCTCTTTTCATTATAATCTCGAGGTAAAGGAGATCCAAGAGGTCTGTCATCTTCTCTTCAAAGTCCCATTCTGCTTGGCAGGAACACAAAGCAGGGATGTTTCTCCCTTGGTTTTCCAAGTCTCCAGATGCTGAGGTCGTGTGATGGAGGTGAACTCCTGGCAGCGAGGGAAGATCAGCCACAAACACAGCAGTCCTTCAAAGGAGGGCAACTGCACCTCACCATTTACAGAGCTTTAACCCAGTTTCTGTGTTTCTCCATCACCCTGGAAAATTTTAGGAATCTCTGAGGAGCCCTTCCAAACCCCTCCTCCACGTCCCTGAATTCAGTGCAGTTTCACACAGCACGAGCCACTCCTCCAGCACATCTTTTTGAACCAGAGGTTATCACTCTGCACCTGGAATAAATGCTTTGCAAGTCCCCACAACCTAAAAAGACAAAGGCAATTCAAGCCACCTCCTGCCACAAAACACTCCTGACCCTTTCTCTTGGCTCATCTGACCTGCAGGACCCACTCTGGCAGAATTTAAGCCTCCAGGTGCCACTGTCCTGCTGATCTCACCTGCATCCTTTCAGCCCAGCATCAGCACCACCACTGACTAAACCCTGCCAAAGCCTCTGTCTGCCTGTGTTTTGTGGACACTTGCCAAATCTAGGGGTGACAGCAAGATCCCAAAACTATCTGGAGCTAATTAAAGAAACATTGGATAATCTTATATCCTACTCTTGCTTATGAAGCACACTGACAGCCACAAGCAGTGGAACTCCCAGCCAAGTCCAACAAATACTTTCCCTTCCATAGGCAAACATGAAGCAAGTCATGCTGCCCATTTTCTTTTCAACACCTCTAAGAAAAAGGCACACAAAACCCCACAGCAGACCCTACAGTTGGTGAGAATGTTCTCTCTTCACATAAATTAGGGTGAAAAGGTGAACTGAAGGGAAGACACTTCTGGGAACAAGAGTCCTGCCCTCAGCCACAGCAAGGCAAGCACCAGGGAAAGCAGAGTCAGGAAACACCAGCAACTGGAATTATGTCTGGAGCTGTTTCATCACTGGACAGTGGGTGAGAATTCACCCTGACCCGGGACAGCATCACTGCTCTGTTACCTGGAGTCATCCAGGAATTGCAGAATAAATCAGGCTGAAAGTAACTTCAGGGCTACTTATGTTAGACAGATCCCTGTTGCTTAATGGCTTGTAGAGCCCAGCTGTGAATATCTGCAGGGAAGAGAAAGCACAACTTCTCCAGGCCCTTCCTCCCCCATCCGGCCACTTTGAAGAATTTCCTCCTTTCACCCCATGAGAATCTCTGAGAAGGCTCTGGACAATCCACCCACCTGCCTTCTCTTCCTCCAGGTTCTAAACCCAGCTGTCTCAGCCCCTCCTCATACACATCATCTTGATGGCTGGGACTGCTCAAGCTTGTCAGAGTCTTTCTTGGCCTGGAGATCCCCAGACTGGATCCTCTACTCCAAATGCTCTTCCTAAGGCAGGCAGCCAGACTTCACTGCTGCAAGGGCACACAGGCTCCTCCTTCAGCTCCTTACTCACCCAAAGACATTTTCTGCAGAGCTGCTTTCTCTCTCCCCTTGGCTGCCAACCCAAACTGCTGCACAGGGTGATTCTGTCCCACACACAGGACTTCTCACTTGTCTTGGTGAAATTCATGCTGTGCCTGGCACCACTGCCTTCCAGCCAGTCATCCCTCCCAGCCTGCTGACATCCTGCAACTTGCTGGGGGTTCACAACATCCCACCACACACGTTTTCAATGAACAAACTCAACAGCATTGGCCCTGAAAGCAGCCTGTGATGGATACAGGCATCACACCTGCTGGGGCAGATGTTTAGGATCTCCTGCAACACAGCTAGATAATTTTTATTGGGATAACAAACGTAATTTTTTTTACTGTTTACCACATGAGGAGCAGAAAGATCCCAACACCAAATTCCCGCATCCTCCCCTGCCACTCCCTCAGTGGTACCAAGACCACATGTATAGTTGTGAACTTGAGACAGGAACTAATATGTTAAAAATAAACTGATTTATTAAAAAAGCTATTTTTAAACCCAGATCAGTTCCCCAATCTGGTTCTCTACATGGGAGCACAGACATTTTCACCGGAACAACTGCAGGAGAGCGTGGGGGTGCAATTAAGTACCAAAGGAAAGTGGGAGCCACTTCAGCTTTTGTTTCAAGGACACTCCAAATTGTGACCCAAGCTGAACTCTTCCGGAAAAAAACTTAGGTGAAATCAAAGATTTAATTTTTTGAGGTTCTTCTACCTATTTGTGTCAAGCATCAGTAGATTTCATCAATAATTCCAGGAATGATGTTTCCTGTGTAAGTTTAGGAAGGCTTGGCTTGATCTCCTTCTGTACAAAAGACAATTAATTTTTAAACTCTCAGAAAAAAAAAAAAGCCTTTCATTTTATAGTGCTTTTTTCTTGGGAATAATAATAAAAAAAAGGAGTACACAGGCTGGCAGAAAAATGACAATCTTTTACCAGCTTCTAAAAATATTCACGAAGCTTGTATTTCAGATACCTCCTCCTTTCTAACAGAAATCCTTCAAAAGCGTTTCACAACTCACTATTTGTTAAGCAAACTCCAGTGTTCTCCCCCACTGCAATATTTACACAGGGAAGTGATGCCATGAGCTATATTGGGTTTGATTTGCACTATTTTACAAACAAAACAGTAGACATGTGGACATAATAAATGTGCGCAGCATTCAGAATAAGTTCCAATTTCCTAGTGAAGGAAACTACCAAGCAAACACAGACATTTAGCAATATATATGATCATTAAAAACTGCCTTTGTATTAAAGACTGCAAGATATCTTAATTGAATCCTTATGGAACTAAAAAATGTGGTTTCCTTCAGGCTGTGCTTTCCCACCCCTTCTCTTCCAGGTTTGAGTTCCCCTACAGCTTCTCCACCACGACTCAAAGCAGGGTGATCTGGGATTGTAAGGATTTGAGTTCTGAAAAACATCATCCTGCATGAAACTGCCAATTTCCAATGCTACTCCTGTTTCTGGAGGGCTCAGGAGGAGCACAGAGACTTCAACATAATTTTTAAGCCTACAGCCACAGGATTCTCACTATCTGTGTTTTACCAACAGAAACAATTCTCCTCAATACCTCTGGAACACTATTGCTAAAATAAACCAGGTTTGTTCTACTCAAGTATGCCCTGGTTTTATGTTGCTGTTTCTGCAGTGTATTCTAAAACCACAAGTGTATCTCCATCTTCGTTTTCCTCAAAACAGTAACCAATGTATAACTGGAAAATTCCCTCTACTCCTCCAGGTATCTGGGAAAAAAACCAATCAATTTTTACCTCTTTCCTGTAATATTTGTTTTTCTACCATCGAATCAAGCTCTGCAGATACTTTTCTGTGGCCTGTGTCAGCAGAAGGAGCTCCAGCCCCAATCCTGTTGCTGCTCTCCCAACACCTGTCAGTGACCTCGACTCAACTGTTTGCAGGGCTACAGAGAAACTACTGATCTCCCTAAAACAAGATGCAACAAAACTCAAAAATAAAAAAAAAAAAAAAAGAGAAGTGGTTAAACTGGATGAGTTAATTGTTTTTGAAACTATTCTAAAATGGAATAATAAAGTGTCCTCGCAGGAGCAGGAACGACTGGGTAGTGCAGAAATACCTTAAGCCACGTCTGTTTCCCTAAAATATGCATAAATTGTACATAAACTTGAGACTATGACTTTAAGCTTAACCTTTTTTAATAAGTCTCCCAAATCAGGTAGTAAAGGGACTGACACTATTCCCTGCTGCTCCCTGGGACAGAGACAGACTCTCCCTGCTCATCAGCACAGGAACAGGCACAAACATGAAGGGACAGAAATAAAACATCCAAGTACCACATTAAATATGAACACTCAAGACATGACAGAATGTTGAGTTCTGAAAATGCTCAGAACAAATATTTACCTTTTGAAACAAGTGCCTGTAAGAAATGTAAAAAAAAATTAATTAAAAAAAATCAATCTAAGAACACTGCAGCAAAGTTTGGGTTTAATTCCCAGGCACTGCATCTAAAGAACTAATTCCTACTACGTTTTAACATGAAAGCACTGCAAAACAGGGAAGTTAAAGCCCTGAACAGTGCTGATTGCAGTGTAGGACTAGGATTTCTGTTAAAATATTCAAAGCTTCTTGATTTCTCACTTTTAACTTCAGTAAAAACACAGTCAAAAAGGGGTAAAAAATTGTTTTCTTAAGGCTGAGATCTCTGTAAAGATGAGGCCAGTGCAAACTTGGCACAAGGAATAAATACAATAGTGAGAAGGGCACTCAAGAGAGGGAAAATGCCTCTGATCTCTGGAGTTAAAGCAGATTAACAGAATCAGGGCTGCAACCACGGGGAGGAGGAAGAGGAGGAGGAGGGCTTGGGAGCCTGGGGAAAATGGAATGCAGGGTGGGGAAAGGAAACAGACACTGAGCTTTGAGCTAAAGCTGGTTTAGGGTGGAACCATTTTAAAGCCAGGGTGTAGCCAGGGAGTGAGTGTCTGGGTTTAAAGAGATGATTTTAGCTTCCAAACTTGAAAATAACCTGACCTAACCCTTCCAATAACAGAAACTCCAAAGTCACTCCCGCAGAGATTGTATCCTAATGATTTCATTAGCCGGTAACCGTGGTGATGTGGAGAACCTGAATTATTCACTGAGCACCCTCTGCAGAATCCCCCACGTGGACACACACAGGTCAGTGGGGCCTGGGGCAGGGTTTGTTTTTTTTTTTTTTTGCTTGGTTTTGCACTTTGATGCAGCTCACAGCCACCTCCACACAGTGCACCGGTGCTTCCTCCACACCAAGGGTTCCAAGGAGGGTCCAGAAACCTGGCCAGCTCCATAAGCCCAAGGAATGCAGGATAAGCCGATTTAGGGCTAAGAAAGAATTCAGGGGGTGGCATTAGAGCACAAAGCTGTAACCCCTCCAGGCCTGGATGAGAAAGCAAGGCTGGCATTGCCAACCACCACTGCTCATGGCACTGAAACATACCCCCCAGTAAAAACATTGTTAAAACCCTCTCCCATCACAGCAAAGGGAATTTTAATACCTTGCAACATAACTGCAACTTCATGGTTGTGAAAAGCAAGTGGAAAAACGCAGTAATGAACTTAATTTTCCAAGTGGCAGGCAATTTTTACTATTTCTGACCCTCAAAAATGCTCCAACACCTTTCCAATAAGTCGAACGTTTCGATCCAAAACACCTATCCCCCTTAAAAAGTGATCTTTCCAAAATTAGGCATAAAAGAATGATCTAAGTAATGACCTAACATAGGGAAACTATTAAAATATGAGCCTGTGTTGGTTTAGGACATCAGATAATCATTTGACAAGGGAAGTTTTAACCAGCCTAGTCTTCCAGTGGTGGCTGTAACAAACACTTCAACACCTGCCTGAAGATTTCACATTGCAACCAAGAGTTGGATCATGCTGGGTACATTGGACACTCCACCTCTTTAAAGCAAAACCCATTTAAAGAAAGAATAACCAATTGCATTCTGCCCCAGTGATTTTTTTGGCTCCCATGCTGCTGGGATCGTTTCAACACCACATGCTCCCAAGAGTCCCCTTAACACCCCCTTCAAGACATTTGCTTTTCTCTCATAAAACACAACAAAAGTCTTCCTTAAAGTTCCTTAAACACCTGAATCCTCAGTACAAACACCACGCTCATTTCCCCCCCGCCTTTTCTCATTTTGCAAAATCTGCATTTCTCTCCTTGGACTAAAATGCCTGCCAAACAACACAACAGAAACAATGGGCTTTGCAATGGAATTACTTATTTAATAATAATTTTGAAATATGAATCGAGGAAAGATTTGGAGATTTGCACTGACTAGGGGACAGAGCTACAGGAAGCCTGGTAGCTTGATGAGCAAAATACCTTTTTCAAGAATAAAATCATTCACTTTCCGGCACTCAGACAAGTGCAGAGACCTCACCTGCACAGAATCAGCTGAGAGTTCATCTAGAATGGGCTTTCTTGCCTCCATCTGAAGCCTTCTGCAATGTAAGCTCACTACATGATCCAACTGTTAAGCATCTGTGCTCACCAACAGCTCCTGTAATCATCATTTGCCTTCTAGAAACCAAGACAGAAAAAGGGATGGGAAAAGGCTGACGACACCAGCTGTCTCCAGGCTTCCCAGGGAGCTGCCAGCACAGCTCCTGCAGCAGGCACTGCCTTCACATGTGTGTCACTGCAAAATAAGGAACTCGAACGTCTCCTCACCAGGAGGGAGGAAACTTGTGCATAATTAAAGATTTTGATGGGGAAAATGTTAAAGGAACTGCGAACTCTGCAAGGTCAGGAGGATACAGTGAGGTCCTGCCTGTCCTTCCCATGGGGGTCACTACTTTGGGCTTACTCAAGTCCTGAAGCTCTTCTTAGAGAATGCAGAAATTCCTCTACATGTAAGCAAAGGAAAGCAAAGAGTTCCTAAAGTGCAGCGTCTTTAAAAGAGACTGTTCTGTTTTTAAAATAATGAGCTTCATTTCACAGTCAACTGGCACACAGAAATCCACTTGCAGCTTTTGGGTGCAAACACTCAGAGGATGTGTGGGAGTTATTTCCTCAGAAATAAATTCCTGAATCATTAACTACTAAGCTTGAACTAACACATTAATAAAGCCACCAATAAATTCTTCAAAAGACAACCTCCAAGTGACAGAGTCTTCCATTATATGATGAGACAAAACCAGCAACACTTTTCTTTCTTCACTGCTGTCCTAGAGAAGATATCTGTCCTCTCTGGCAAGAGCCTTCCAAACATCACCTGACCCTGCAATCCATGCACTTGTGATGTATAAACCTGTAAAAACTTTATCCATAAGTGTTAAAGGAACTGCAGCCTAAGGAGAAGAAAGACAGTTCAAGGCACAAGACTACTTTAGACTTTCTTAATCATCTTTGATATAAAAACTAACAAATAGCAATATATTTCTTCAGTAAAAGGAATAAAGTAAGATGTAGACCTGTTTTTTTGGCAAGTCTGTGGAGGAAATTCTTCTTGGCTCAGTTGTGAAGACAGTTATTATTTATAAAAGCCCATCCTTCAGTTTACTTTGGAGAACTGCTGTTCCAAGTTAATGTGGCTTGGTAAGGAAAACATATATATGAATGTTTCATGCAAGGAATGACAGACTGACATCCTGAACAACCCAAACAGGATGAGAAAGAGAAAGTCTAATGTGTTTGATGCTAAACAGACAATTCAGATTAATAAACTGAAACTAGCATGAAAAGTTGGTCCTCATCAAGGTTTGTGCTTGACTGACACCACCCTGAGAAACTGAGAGCTGAGTCACAGCCTCAGTCCTGCACCTCAACTTGGTTTGCATTCTTTTGCAAATCCTGTTTGATCATCCTTCCTTGGATGAAGACAATCTTCATGGCACACACTAACAATCTCTATGGTATTTAATTTTCATTAGTAAAACTACTCCAGACACTCCTTTTTATTTTAATCTGTAACTT
The DNA here is from genome assembly GCA_013400695.1 of Neodrepanis coruscans. Taxonomy (NCBI): domain Eukaryota; kingdom Metazoa; phylum Chordata; class Aves; order Passeriformes; family Philepittidae; genus Neodrepanis; species Neodrepanis coruscans. Next base: position 16,576 of record VYZS01036584.1, read on the forward strand.
TGTCAAAGACTCTCACCAGCACCTGGGAAAGAATCAACTGATTCACAAAGAATTTTCTTACCCTTTCATTTAAAGAAAAAAATTAATCTGTCTTTTTGAGACCTCATTGATTTGTGTTTAAATGCTTAAGTATTTGGGACTCTTTAGTACATTCCTGTATTGATAAAATCAAGTTTCCCACTGAAAGAAGCACCATTGTTGTGTGCAAACGAGCTGGGAGTTGTTTCAAAAGCACAATTTCAGTGACTGCAATCGTTCCTTGAAAATACTCTTCCTACTCCTGTATTTTACAGGATTACTTAATTCCTGTTATATTACAATCTGTGAAGTTTAGTGCCCCAAATAATCACTGAATTCAAAGGGTGATGCAATGGTTACTTGCGAGATTCCCCTTCCAAAATGTTGCTGAAATGCAACACTGTTTGCAACCAACACCAAATGAGTACCTTGCTCAATTTGGGGAAGGCTGAACTTTGAAGATGGATCCTCCTAAATCAGCTTTTGCATTGCCAGAAGGCCTGGGTTAGTCCTCCAGCACGGAGGCATTTGCAAGCACAAATTATCCCACAATGAGGGCTTTCAACTTAGCAACCAGCATCTTAAAATAACTGATTAGATCAGGAAAGTGAAGGAGCCTCAAAGAACAAAGAGTTCTAGGTAACTTTCTTTCCTTAGTCACTTAGGAAAGAACATTCAACACCCATTTCCTCAGCAAAGGAGCAGCTTTTCATCTCAGCTGTGAGCAGTGGACACTTCTAAATAAATGAGGTGAAAAAGAGCTCTAGACTAGGAAGTGTTTTAAAGAATGAAACCTGACACCACTAAATCAAAGACAACATCAAGCTGAAATTTAAACACATCCCAATTATTTGCTGGAAGTGTCTGCACTGTGTCATTACCCATTTGCACACAAGAAAATCAATTATTCTTCACATTTCAGAGTCAAGTTTGCAACACCCCCACACTACTGATGAATTCTAGCAGGAGAGGGAAGAACCTGGGGTACTAAAACCCAACTGAAGTGCAACCTTGTAGCTTGGCAACTTGGGAGATGGAGCAGTTTGCAGGAAAGTTGCTTCCACCTGCTGGATATGAGACCAGAAGACCCTGCTGCTGTCAGGGCCCCAGACAGGGATGGTTTGGGGGAGCAGGGCTGCTCTCACTTCACACTGAAAGAGCAGAAACCTCACCTCAGTGACCAAGTGATTTCACCCAAACCACACATCTACCACACGAGTGCACAAGAGGCTGCTGACAAGGTGTCCAAGGTTAACTGAAACCAAACATTTGCATCTCCAAATCCTTTGAAATCACACAAAAAAAGTCCCCGAAAGACCAGAGATTTTGACGTGAAGGGCTCACAAAGACAATCCCTGTTGTTAAGCCCACACACACCCATCCCATAATTTCAGGCCCTACAGCACGGAGAAATATCCCTTTCCAGCAGGGCAGAACAAAGAATTTCACCTCCATTCACTTCTCCAGATGGTGAACCCACAAGCAGATCAGCCTCCACACACCCTCCTCGCTCCTCATGGGCACCTCCACGTGGCACACATCTCTCTGGGAGCACCTGCTCATTCTGGACAGGGAGAAGTGCTGCCATTCATTTTTTCCTTTTCTTTTACCAGCACCAGTGGAATATTGAAACTCTTCCCCGAACCACCATCACTCAACTTCCCTTTTCCCACCACTGGAACCACCTCCTTTATTGGAAACTGCATTTAAGATTTGGCACAAATAATGTGATGTGCCTACTGACGTGCTGTCTCAGCACTGTGCTGAGTCAACCCCCCGAGCCATGTTCCTCTCATCTGCAAACAGCCACTGCAATTTAATTCCTTAACAATTAGGAATTAAATAATCCAAGCTCCCTTCAGCTTCCAGTAACACAATCTCCTCTATTTTGCACTGTTTTCAGTAAAGACATTCGATCTACAGCCAGTTTTCCAGGAGGATCAGAGCTGCAGTTCTGTTTCTGCAGTCACTCCATGTCTGGTTCATTCCAGGTACTGCCCAAACCCACTCTCCTCAGACAGTACAAGTGATTGAGTTGTTTTTATGGGATGCCATGAAAAATGAAAAACACTTGCATGAGAACAGCACACCAGACAATCCATCCCAAGTCTTCACTCAAAACAAGCCTAAAATACATGCATTACAAACACAAGATACATCATAAATCAGAGTTATCTTAAATTATCTTGCATTTTTCTTCTAACTGACGTTGTTTAGATTTTATCATCAGCTAATTAGAATAATTACATGCAAGCTTGCAAGCAGCAGATAACCATAAACATAATAAATCTCAAGACATTCATAGAGAGTTACTCGCTCAATGAAAACCACATTTAAACTCCAGAATGTAAGCAATTTAAGCCTCCTTTTTCAGCACATAAAGGCTCTTAAGACTTTCAGTACTCTTTGTATTGCTTTTTTAATCCAAATTTGGCAACATAAAAGTCTATAATCTCACACACCCTTCTCCTGGCTGACTTGGGTTCTGGTATGCAATGAAACACAGGCTTAACTCACAGCACAGACTAAATTCTTCAAGTCAGCTTGTGAGAGTTTAATATCACAGTTCCTTAAAGTCCTTAGATAAAACCACCCAGCTCCTGGATGAGCATCATTCTGGGATCTATTAATTGCCACTGATTAATGAATCAAGTAGGACAGTTATCTTAAGACAGGAAAATAACTAATGAAGATCCAAAGGAAGTCAAGAAAAGGTTTTTCTCACTAGCCATAAACTTTAAAAGCAGCCACTGATCTCAGACCACAAGCAGTCACACATCAAAATACATTTCAAGCCTAAGTAGTACCTCAAAAAATCAAATTATTTGAAGAGTTACAAAATTGGCTGACCCTGCCAATTACCAGCAACAAGCTGTGGTGGTTTTCTCACCCAAGAGAAGTGACCCTTGAATATCAGGAAGTTCTGAAGATGGTATCGATAAGACTAAATTACATCTCTGTGTGTGGTGTAATTACATCATCAATACACCGTTCAAGGAAAATTCTTCAACCTTGACATCAGTTTGCACACCTGCTAAAATAAATTCCAACCTTTCCTCTCATTTATTCCAACAATTATAGAGGTGTTTTTGGGGGTGATTTAAGCCGTTCAAGGCTAAAACAGAAATGCTGCTTTCACAGGAGAACCAGCCTGTGACACCAAGGCAGATCTGATTAACTCAACATTTTTATTTTCAGCCCCTAAAAATGCAAGAATGACTTACTTGGGTCTCGACTGCTGTAGGGCCATCCTGAGGCGGGTGAAAAAGGCAGCACTGGAGAGTTTGCCCTGCTGTCCTCCTCCACTTGCTGCGTAATGTGCCTCACAGTTTCTTTGTTTTTCCTGTTCTTCCTGCGCCCCGTGGGCTGCCAGCCATCCCCCACTCCTTGCTCTGAGAACCCACTCTGTATTGCACTATCCTTGGCAGAATGCAGCTCACCCCCTCCGTAATGCGACGGCGAGACCTGCTCCTCTTTGATACGCAACGACCCATAGCCCATGTCACTGGCCCAGAGAGACTGGGATGAAATGTCTTCGTGGCTGTCTGCTTTTGGTTCTTGATCCTCTTTGCCATAACTACTCCCTCCCTCGTGGCAGCTGGCAATAGCTGAGTCTCCAGAGGAGTTTGCTGGGCTCGTTCTCCGCGCCAGCCACGGAGAAATGCTCCTGCCAGCCACCACCGCCGAAATCAGAGCGTCCGCGCTGCTGCTGGAAGGGGCCCCCAGCTCGTAGTCAACGAGGTCCTCCGAGGCATCAGACTTTATGCTGATGTCAAGAGCTGCCTTGATGAAGTTGTGGCAGGCCTGCACAATGTCTGTCATCTGCAGGTAGCTGGCAGCTGACATCACCTCGATGACGTTCCGGCTGGTCAGTGCCAGGTGCGCCGAGTACATGAAGTCAATGATCGCCTTGAAGCCCTGCGCAGTGACAATGTCCAGGTGGGTGACTGTGGCCTGGTCGGAAGTTTTCTGCACCTGGCAGTACAGCGTTTTGAAGTAGCGGCTGCTCCCCAGGAGGACGTTTTTGTGGGCCTTGAAGATCTTGCCCTCCACGATGATGCAGACGTCGCACAGGATCCCGTGCTGCCGCTGCTCGTTCAGCTCCCGCAGCAGGTGACGGTAGTGGGAAGCAATCTCCATGTCTTCCTTTCGGTTATTCATTTGGAAATCTTTATGCTTCCTCTTCCACAAGTCCTGCATGAGAGGAAGGAAATGACAGGATTACGAAATCCAAGTCAAGCTCGCAGACGTGTTTTCCAAAGGCTGAGACAAACCCCAAGTTGTACCAAGTTAAGCAACAGGTCCATCTGGAAAGAATGACACAACTGCTGCCTACAGCAACTGCACATTCATTACATGAATGCAGCTTACTTTTACCAAACTTCAAATAATTTACACTGAAAAAGACTAGATTTGACACCAATCCTCCTGTGGCTCGTAACATGCTGGAGAAACAATTCTTTAAATTACTACAGGCTCACAGGAAAACCTGTCTGAAGTTAACAGGGTACAACAGCTGTCAGTTTTTACTGTGAGTTTGGCAAAATGTGGTTTTGAAAGAGGTGAATTCAGCGTTTTCCTTGTTACTTTGCCATGGAGGGACTATAAATATGGTTTAAAAGTCAGGCAAATCCAAGACCACAGATCCCAAAATTTTAAGTCCCCACTCAAACTAAACCAGCAATAGATCACAATTATGAAATGAATGTTACTTGAAGCTTAACTACTTATAGACACAAGGGTTTTTACTTTGCAATAAACATGTTATTTCCTTGGGTTTACAGCTCCAAGTTTACCTCAAATCCATGCTCAGATATTGGGTAGAGAAATTCTCATGATGACCTAAAAAAAGGATGCTTAGACCAATATAACAAAGCTGAGAAAAATTCACAGGGTTTTTGATCACCTTTCATAAAGTTTGATGGTATTACCCAAAAAAAAAAAAAAGTATTAGTGCCAACAACAAGGTATCTCATAAGTTATGCTCCAAATTATCCTCCACTTCAACCCCAAAACAGAAAAAAGGTCCTAAATATGGATATATTGACATTAATCAGCAGTGCTAGAATTTTCAGTCTGAATTTTATTCAGTTATTACCTTTGCAATTCAACGCTTGCCTTTGCCACCACAGCTTTACAAATTCCTTGGCATTCAATTCTGCTGTTTTCTCTAGCTTATACCACTTTTTTGGAACTTACTATCAAGATTTATATACCATGTAACAGTGGTTTAACGGTCCAACTAATTAAGAGCACCGAGGTGAAGGATATCTTACTCCTTTTCCCCAAAAACTGCAATTTGTTCCAATATCAGGAGTTCCAACTGTAGAACTGATACGAGGGTTCATATGTCAGCACAAAACTGTAAAATTGGACTCAATTCCAGAAGCCTGGATTTAGGCTACCGCTTGTTACTCCTAAAACTAAAATCTCTGAGGTCTTAGAGTCTTGAAGGAGACACAGTTCAGTATAAGCACTGGCATTAAGGAGGCTGACGTGGGCCTGGAGCACCTTCCTGACATCCATCAAGTTCACACAAAAATTCAGTCCCATCTGCTCAAATTGGCTCGCAATCCTAGGACAGCCATGATTAAGAAAGTTTCCTGACACATGCAAGTGTGTTTCCTGTGCTGTGGAACACAGATCCATAAGCTCCCTGCTCTCCCTTCCCCTCTCCTATGCTACAATTATCATCACCAGGAGCAAATTAGCTGCAGTTTAGTCAACACTGTTGGATAGAAAAGCACCTCCCAGCCCACAGAACATACATGAGAAAGGACCTTCTAGAGAAGCACCTGATGATTCAAAAGATCAAGTTAGACAAGACTGCTCCAAGTTTCCCCTGTTCTGCCTCTCTGCAGCCTTGGAAATGCTGATTTCCAAGACCAGCTGGTCCCTGATCATTGAGAAGCCTTTGCTTCCCTCCAGAGAGGAAGGACCATCTTCCTGCAACACAAACAGTCTGAACTGGTCTTCACCCACCTCAAAGCTGTGCAGCTTTTCTGCAGAATTAAGCACGGAAAAGCCAATCTTTATTTCACTTGAACTGGAAGAGGTCAATTTTAGTGCAGCTGTACACCAAACTACACCAATTTACCACAGAAACCTGCCCAGAGATCTCAGACCAAGTCCTCACACAGACACCATCTTAATCTCAAATAACTGAAGTAAACCAATGAAAATTAAACCAAGAATCAGAGTCAGGGAGCATGGGAGAAAAAATAAAATTGATTCTTCATATGTTTGGCCTGAAAAGGTTGTGATGGCACCAGCCAGCACAGCAGTTCTCTAACCCAGGCTCTGGAGGTGGCTGCCACAGCTTCCCAACATCTCCACGTTGGAGAGAACCACCTCCTAAAGCAGAATGACAGCTCAGTTTTGTCTTTATTCCAGAAACCACCACTGCATCTACTTTTAGGAGTTGAAGAGTCAGCTTTGTCCCCTTGGGAAACATGAATTGCCACACAGGATAAAGCGAGTTGTCCATCACTAGTCCTGTTTCCAACAGCTGCCATATCCACATGATTCAGAGGAAGATGCAAGAAAACCTCACAGGATACAATTAAGAAGCAATCAGAGTACTTTGGACATGGCATTTCCTTTTACTGTTCCTTCATGGATATCAAAAAAAATCCATATTCCAAGACACCAACTCCCTGGAACTGTGTGTGTGAAATCTCCTGCAAGGGTAATTTTCTCTTACCCAATTTCATACAGATTAGCATTAAGTTTATTTGTCAATGTCTCCATCTGCTCTTGTGCATTTATTCAACAACAGCTTTTCTTCCACAATGTTCTTCACCTGGAAATTACATCAATGCCTCGAGATTTTATTTCTTTGCTATTTCATACATTCATTCAGCTTAGTGCAGTGGGTTGGATTCCCCTTCCTTGGTAACAGTTCACTTCAGATACACCTTGTCCTTCTTTAATCTGACCATGGCAGAAAGACAGATTTTAAAATATTTGTCTCTTGCTACCTTTGGTTTAGACTGGACCAGCTCAAGGTTCAGGCATTGACTGATATAATGCTTTTCATGGATGAAGCATCTCTTCATCTCTTTGGGAAATGAGAAACAAAGTCAGCGCAAAGATACCAGAGAATTTTTACAAAAAACACACAAATCTATGCAAGAGTCACTGGCCAGTGAGGTGGGCCCATTATAGCACTTTCAAGTGAGCAAGTGATGATGTGGATTCTCCCATGCTCAGTGTAATCAATACAATTTAACATTTTCCAAGTCAGGAATTATTCCTGTAGATGTCTTGATCTTCCTCTGTCCAAGGTCTGCTCCCTTACACACATCACTCCACGTTCAGCATCTGCCACAGCATTGTACCTTTTAAATGAGAGGTCTTTGGGGGAGAAAATTAAATATGCCTCAAATTCAGAGGAATTAATTAGTTTTCTGTCTACCCATGTCAAACCAGAACATCCGTTTAATGCCAAGGACCACTAGGGAATTAATCCAAGTTAAATTTAAGGCAATTTGCTCGTAGTTAAAAATTCAGGAAGCTTTAAAACCCTGTGCTCTTGTGTTCCAATTTCACATGCTGTTTTGTGGCTTGTTGCTGGCTTGGGTTTTTTTTTTCCCTTTTCCTGGTAATGATATTTATCTCCACTTAAAAAATGTTGTGAAAAGGTTTCTTCAGAAAAGCTGTACCCTCCAAACTTCTAGTGGGAGCACAGCGAAGATGGAATGAGCCATGGAGATTTTTTAGAAACAAGCCTCAAAGATCAGTGATGTAATTTTTGTTCTATCTCAGGTTTTTTTTAGTACACTGAAGGGTTTCAAAGTTGAGCACCTACTAGAGTTTCTTCAGGCCTGGCCCTGCCCTGACAGCACATGGCCACAACACAGCTTTCCAGGAAGCCAACGAACCATGAAAGCTCATCTGAAGATTTTCCACAAAATAAATTGTACCAGATCAGGCTTTCTTCCTAAGCCAGCTCATAGACAGTACAGTGATTCAAGTCTATTGCTTCTCCAAAAATAAATTAAAAAAAACTGTCCCTGATCAAACCCTTGCATGTAACAGCAACAGAAACACAATGTGAGCAGATTTAAGTCACTTCATGAAACTTCTGTCAGGATGGAGGCCTTTCTTTTACTTTTCAAGTGACAAAAACTAGCCTTAAAGTAAACATTAATAATTTATATAATCTTTAAACTTAGCTAGAATGAACCCAGTTCTACAAATAGAGCATCTGTGAAAGTGCTTTATTTTGCACTATCAGTACAGTTATGTAAACATGGAAATATCACCTGATGGCATAGTGAGAGGCTAAATAACACACACTTCACTTCCCATGGAAAGGTTTTAAGAAGAGTAACCTACAAGGCCAAACCTCCCAGCACACTCAGAAAAAGGAACCCTAACCCCCACCAAAATCTCAACACCAGCAAAATTAAAGGGTACAAATCTGTTGCATCTACAATTCAGAGCATTACTTGAATTTTGTCAAAAAGTCACAGACAGTCCTTTACAGAGCAGTCCCCGGGGAAACAGTGGCCAAAAATAAACTTCCTTCACTCAGAAAAAAACAGGGGAAAAAAAACAATTTAAAAAAAAAGGCCTAGAGGGTTTTTTGGGGGGAGTTGCTGTTGTTAGGACTGTTTGTTTGTTTACTTTTTCCTCTCTCAGAATATAAATGAACTCAATAATTAAATTACATGACACTTCATCTGTTACAATTTTCCAACCTTAATACCAAGGACCCAAGTTACAGAGTACCAAAACACTCACTAGTGCACTCCTCCACCACTCTACTCCCTGGAGAAAACATGCCAACTGGAATTTAACCAAAAATGTGTTGTTTCCTCCCCCCTCTCCCTTCAGAGGAAAGTAAAAACAGATTAAAGAAGAACTCAAATCCACTCCAATGGTTTATTATACAAAAAATACCCAACAAACACACCCCACTTCTCTGCTTCCCCTGAGCCTTGTCCATGTCTCCACTCCCAAGACATTCCAACATTTTTTAAATTCCTCTGCAAAGGAGCTCTGTAAGGTGAGATTGGGCTCGAAATGCCTCCTTGCACAATAAGGCAGAATGTGCACACAAGTTTCACTTTTATCCAATTAAAGACAACAAAAATGCACAGGATTCCTCCTCTCCATGTGCCCTGAGCTGAAAAGAATGGAGAACAAAACCCCCCCATGTAACCTTAGCAACTGAAAAGGACAGTACCTACACTTAGTTCTGGCAAATGAGAGAAAAAGAAGACTCAGGGTGTTAATGGATGGTCACTCCCTGCAAAGTCACTGCTCATGAGCTTTACAAGCACAAACCCCCACAAGAGCAGAGCTCTCATAAAGGTGTGTCTGAGGAAGAGCAGCACACATTTCTAGAAGAGTTTTAACATCTTGACACTAGATTACCTCAAGTGATATTTATATGTTCGGCTTTGTTTGAAATAGGTGTAAGGAACAGCTGATAAAAATGAACAGTTGCCAAAAAAGCAACTCTTTCACCCCATTCTGATTCCTGAAATCCATCACCCGTTGTTTAAAGTTGGTCATTCCAACCACAACTCTGAATTCAAGGAGGAGCAGGCAGATGTTCGTAAACAGACCAGACCAGACCCTCGGGCCAGAGAGGTCACTCACAGCTCAGGGTTTCATGCAAACAACAGTCACCACTTTTCCCTGATGACCAGAGATGAGAACATTTAATTACAACCCAACAGTGCACGTTATGGGTTAGGAGGCACAGGAAGAAAATAAAAAGTTTCATCATTCAGCTTGAGAAATAGTATAGAAGTACAGAAAGGGCAAGAATTTGGGAGGTAAATGGTTTTCAGTATATTTGAGGAAAAATACTAATTTAATTTCTATTCTCAAGTTTGACAGGCCTGCTCCACTGTCAATGATTGCAGGGCAAAAAGAACCCCAAGCCCCCCCATATATTTAACATCAGCCTGATGAGCATTCAATAACATTTATCCAACTTCAAGCCAATGTTACCCCATCCCCAAAAGCATTAAAACAACACTGCTCTTTAGAATCTCTGTAGCAGATACAATCCAGAAAGTCCATGAGTAAAGTTCAAACAGCAGGACAAAACACTACACAGTTCTAGTATTTCAACATCAACCACAAGCAAAATCTAACTCCAATAATAGAACTTAATATAACAGGGAGCCATCATTAAACATTTCACTCTTTACTCCAAAACTTTAAACCAGGGATTTGGCTGTGGCCTTTGAGCTGTTAAACCATTACCTGAAATCACAGATGCAGCCAGTGTGCAGGAGCTGGGCACCACACAAGTGCAACCAAAACACAGGATTTCTGAAGTTATCATAGAAAATCCATTTATTAACCTTCATTAGCTCTGACAGCACACAAAGAATTTCAAGAGAAAACCAGGAATGAAAATGAGAGCCAAGTGAAAACTGCTGCCTCCATATTTTGGAAGGAGGGGAAATAGACTTAGAAACTTAGGAACCATGAAGTTAAAAATATCAGGGAAAAAAACCCCAGAGATGCACACTTTGCTCTAGTGCTCTTGAAAGTAAAAAGCAGTGAAGAGATTCCTTTTTTTTACTGATTTTGTCAGAAAAAAACCATGCAAACTGTAATACTGAATAAATAAATAAATAAAATCCAAGACAATTACTTCTTACCAGTAACAAACTGGGTTCCAGGTCTAGTGTTTCTCCTACAACAGCTGAGGACATCAACAGCCCCAGGGCAGCACAGGTAGTGCACTGTTCCGTGACCTTCTGACAGCACTGGTGTGAACTCTTGTAGGAGAAAGACAGAACTATGAAAAAAACAAAACCAGAGGAGATTATTAGCATTGAACTATGAGATTACTGAATGGTGAGATGTTTTGGAGTCCTTCCCCTACAAACTCACAGCTGTAACATCCCTATTTATGACTTAATGAACCCCCCAAAAAGTTAACTCCAAGCATATCAATATATTGCAGGTAACTAAAGCCTGGCTACTGTTTTGTAATAATATAACCAAGAGTTACTGCATAAATGTATGGGAACAAAAAGTCTAATTTTAGCTACTAAAACTTCAAACAGACTCTTGAACAACAGGGTTTCCTGTTTAGGAGCTTTTCAAAACATTCTCACTTTAATGACTCTTTAAAGAGACTCACCTTATCTGACCTATGAAATACTGAGGTTAAAAAGCTACCACTACAGCTCCTGAGACAAGTCTGCAGTGGAATACTCAGGAGAATTCCCTCTTGAAAGGTTTAGTTGCCAGTTTCTACTGGCAGACACCATTCTGAGTTAAGAGATCAAACCATCCAAAGACTTTTAAAACTCTGTGTAAAATACAGATACTTAGCTAGAGTATAGTAAGGCACATTCACAGAAAGACTTCTCAGATAAATCCTGAGTATTTATGGTTACAAGGTAAAAGGAATAGTTCACACACACCAAGGTTTTGATCTGTGAGGACACATCCATGAACTATCATCTTATACACCTGTTTTTCCTATTTCCTTCTGAATAGCACATACACCACACTGGCAACATTTAGCTTCCAACTAAAACTCCTGAGTGTGTTTTATTCAAAGCTTTACACTGTTAGCCATGACAAAGCCTGTTTTGTTCTCTGCATTTCAAACATCTTCAATGCACAGATTAGCTCTCTTAATGAAAATAAGGTATGAATCAATACTGCTGATTTCAAAACTGACTTTCTGTAGTAACAGATTGTGAAAAAAAAACAACATCAGAAGATAAAAATTAAGGAAGCTTTTCCAACACAAACTTATGTCATTACAGAAGGTGAAATAAAATATCTAATAAACAAATGAAGCAATAAGGAAAATCCAAGCATTCTTATGGCAAACAACAGAACTGAAAATCTTGAAAACAAATATGACCCAATTGAAGCAAACACCAGTGACTTTGTTCTCAATTTCTGTCTTGGGCTGCCAAGTCTTGCCTTTCTCCAATTCTGATTGCTTCTCCATAGCAATTGTTTTGGCGAGCTCTTCTTAGTCCTCTTATTTAGACAGTTGAGAAAAAATAAAGTGGGGCAGTGAGGGAGCCAGACCAGCCCAGACACATGGGAAATCACTGTTAGCAAAGTGTAACAGGAATGTGTATTTCCACTTAGACTTGGGGCTGTTACTGTTAAAACTTTCATTTACACCTCTGTCCCAGGGCACAACAGGAACTGAGCCCTCGACTATTTTGCACTGCTCTGCATTTTTACTCCTTGCTTTGAGCTCTGCACCTGTACTCCCCTTCTGATCAAGCAGATGAGAACCATGGCCATGATTAATGGAGGCACCTCTGCCACAAGTCAGGAGCAGAAGAAGAGCCAGAGGTGTTTCTTCAACTTCTGCAGTTGGCAAAGATTTCTAAATGAGCCCTTGTTATCAATGTAAAGTCAAGCTTTATAAAGAATCATCAGCCCCCATGACAATGTTATCTTCAGCTCCTCTTTATCCTTCCCATACCACATGACAAAAATATCTTTAAATGCTGAGAACTCACCAATATTTGACAGTGTTTCCTGTTAGCAAAAACAAACGTCACGATGCTTCACAGCTGGGCAGTGCATGTTTTAATGAAAAGAGGACAATGGTCTCTGGAAACAAGCTCCAAAAGGTTCATCAGATGTCCTGTGCCTGGGAATGGAAAGAACAGGAGGCAAAAATCAAAATCCAGACTTTAACTTAACACAAAGCCCTTCAGTGTCACACAATCACAAGCAACAGTTAAAATAACTGGCCATTTACAACACTGTTTGCCATTTCAACACAAAATATTCTGATATATTTCTATAATTAAGCATACAGGAAAAATTATTTAGCCCCTGTGTTAACCTAAAGAGTTCAACACACCGATTTTAAGACTGTTAACAACTTGCTTCCAGACAGAAGCGCTTTGAAAAAGTCACTCTAAAAAAACCGCTACTTTTTACAAAGATTTCAACCAATTTTAACAACAGTGTATCAGTTGACATCCAAGTTCCAGTTAATGTTTCTGTGACCCCGCCACCCACACACTTTAAATGGGGTTTAGTATTGATCTCTCCTCATGGCCACAGTGATTCCCCTCCAAACCAAAATATTTGCCTAAGGTTACAGAAAAACGAGGCGCTCACATGACACAGAAGTGAGAGATTTGAGCTGTATTCTCACCCAGCAGAACTGAACCAAAGCCTTCAAAAGCCAGCACAGCCCTCACTCCACAAAGCACCCACAAAGGCACCAAGGAAAGCACTTTGCTCCTCTTACAAACACTTAAAAACTTCGAAAAAAAGAGAAAACCCATAAAGGCGCAAACACCCAGCAGAATGCAGAAGGTTTGTTTTCCATGCCAAAGTCACACAGCCTGAAATACAATATCCCAATGAGTAACAACTTGCTAACAGGACAGGATGCACCTTTCCCACAGGGCTTCCAGTTCCCAGTAACGTTTCCACTGCACTTTGTATTTCCCCTGCACTTCCCTCATTCCTTTCCCCATAACTTCCAGCTCTGCCCATGGCCCTGCCAGTCCATCCCCTCTCCAGTAACAGTTGCTCGTATCATTCCCCTATTTTTGATCTCTGTTCTCATTCATCTTGCAGGTTGCAGCAAGAACAGATCCAACACCACCCACGTCATGGACTCTGCAGAACACAGCAGAGCTGGTCCAGGGTACCAGGCTTGAAAAGTCTGGTGAAAAAAAAAAAAAAAAAAAAAAAAATAGAAAACATTTAGCTACAGAGATAACTGCTACTCTAGCAGTGAAGATTAAAAAACAACCTGAAAAAATACAGATGTCTGTGGCCACTTATCTGTACATGAGCCAACAGTTCTCCTTAAGATCTCCTACAAGCCTCCACTTAAAGTCATAAAAGAAATTGAAGCAACAGACTCTGCCCATGTGCATCTATTAGTGAAAAAACAACCTAAAAGGGACCTTAAAAAAAGAAGACAATTCAAGAACTGTAAACTTATCACACTGGGAATTGCCCTGAAGAATGGCTTCCCCTAAACTTTCTCACTGTTTTTTGGCTTTTTAATTAGGGGATCTTTGCCAAAGTTCCCAAACTCGGTACGTAAAAGTGGAGGGAGCCAAAGGAGGAAGAACCATGAGGTGATTTTTAAAGAGAAGTAAAGCAGTGGGAGGAACTGAAAGAAAGATCACCTAAAGGACAGAAAAGACACACAAGGAATAATTTTAAAATTAAAAAAAAAAGAAAATCAACCAGTGCAAAACTAAAGATAACAAACAATCTCTGAAAACAACCCAGTTCTGTTTGTGTAGTTCATGGTACCTGCCCCAGTGCCTTGGGTAAGGATCCCATTCTACTTTTTAGCACAAACCTCATAATCCAGATTTGATCAACTACTACTACTAAAAAAAAAAAAAAGCTGGAGTGAAGCCAAGAAGGACACAGTGGTAACAAGAAGGAAGTCAAAAAGCCCATTTTATATTTAGCCACCACCTCATTCTCCAACACTATAGTGGCAGGACTGTTAGGAGCAACTGTGTCCTGACTACTTCGTTTATTGGTACTTAAATTAGTTGGGTTTGGGTATTTTAAGCACCTAAAGGCTAATACAGACCATTGATTCTTCTGTTTCAGAGCATGATCTGAGCACTAGTCATGAAGGTATTTCCTCTGATGCTGGATTAGTGCAAAAGGTGCAAATTTTGTTTAACCCTTTCCTCAAAGAGAACCACCCAACCACCCAAAGTACCAATGTCCTCCAGAGCTCTTCTCTAGAAGGAAAGAAATACCAGGAAGCAAATTCACTTGGATAGAATTAGTAGTTTGTTCAATACATGATGAGGAAATAATCAGGAAAGATAACTGGGTATTTCAGTATACAAAGGCATAAACATACTCCTTAACAGGCAAAACCCTACTCACTTTCCTAAATCGAGTTCTTGGGCAAGGAAAGGTCCTGGCACACACCAAAATTCTCGTTTCCCAGTTTATTTTGATTCACACACAAGCTCATAGATGTGCTTGTAGAGTATTTCTGATGCCTCAGTGCCTCCCTCCATTACAGGAGACCCCAACTCAGATTTACCATAAAGCAAATGCAGGGCAACTTCCAACATTTTCAGGACATTTTTCTTCCCAAATGCACAAATGAACCAAGCAAGCAACAGGACAGGATCACCTCTATATGGGCTGGAACAAAAGCCAGCCACATCCCCAAAAAGGAAGGCAAAAAGGTGAGTTTCAGCTCTAACTTGGCATCTGCCTGTTACATTTCAGCAAAGCCACATCTCCCCTCCACAGCCACACAGGGACATCCCCACCTATGCACAACTAAACTCAGCCAAGTGGGACACATTTCCATCTCATTAGAACAGATTTCAAGGATCTCACCCTGCCTACAGAGCACTCAGAGGGTATTCCAAGCCAGCATCTCAACTGCAGTCAGATGTTTCTTCAATATATGGGTATGAAAGAAAGTTAGAGCAACTGTTCAGAAAATAACTGCACCACAGCTGGTTTGGTAAGGGACAGCAAACCCCACCCACAGGCCTCTGGACTCCACCACATCCCAGAGGGAATTCAGCAAGGACTTCACACTGGTTTGCCTTTATGAGGAATAAGCACTTCTGGCACAAATATGATTTTTCATCAATAAAATAAGACGTGTTTTGGGAGAGCTGAGTACACCCTGGCACTTCTGTTTCACAGAAGGGGAGACTGGTAACAAGCAATTACACACCAGCACATCCAATCAGCAGCTAAAGGATGGGAACTGAGTCCTAGGGAGCAGCTATCCCTCCAAACTGGACATCCCTGTGCATCCAAATACACCAAAGCAGCACAAACTAGAAACATATTGAGCTGTTTGGGGAAGTTGAGATTCTCACATCTCAAGTGAAAGTCCCACACAAAGCGACACAGGTTTTTATTTCTCATCCTGCCTAAAGGACTGAAAGATCCAGAGGGAATTGAGAAAACCAGCTCCTGAAGGATGCTTTTAAGGGGGGGGGGCTGCAACACAAGCATACAAGAAGTCCTCAGGAAGGAGTGAAGTTTTGAAGCAGCAAATTTTAACACTGAAGCCTTGACTGTTGCTGTGCTCGACCAAATATCACAGAAACTGTCACGGAGATGCTTCAGCTGTGGAGTGGGATTGCAGGACTTCCTGCAGACCAATTCCTCCCTCTGCCTCAGAGCCACAGCTGGTCCTCGTGCTGTTTCCTAACATGACCCCTGATATCTGCAGACAGCCCGTGGCACGCTGGCTTTAACTATTAATACATTTTCAGTTTCAAATATCACACACAGAAAACACAGGTGAGCTCCACACTCTGAAACATTGAAGCCAGAAACAAAATACAGACAAGGAATTCATCCTTCTGTGCAAAGAGTTAGAATTTTCCAGGGTAATGCTCGCAGCCAGGAATGGACACAAGCCACTGGCTCCTGGGAATCGTAAGGGACATGTGGGATAACCATTACAGCTGCAGGTACCTTTTCAAACACTCCAACTGAGCCCTCTCTCTGCCTTTCTGTTTGCCCATTAAACTGAGCACACAGGAGCATGGAAAACCCCTGTGAATGGTTTTTACCAGTTTAAGGGGAGTTTTGGAGACCGTTATGGAGTTTCTCTGGAGCAGCCAGTAAAGCCAGCAGGAACACGAAGGGAAAAATGTCCTGGGAAAGGTTGAGCTGTTCGTGAAATAATTCTGCCCTGAAAGCAGGCAGTGGCAGCTTGGATTGGGTGTCAGCCTGCTCTGAGCTGCTGTGAGGACAGGAAACTTTGCTTAGAAACTTCAAAAACAGGGATCTAAAACAACAAATAAATGAAAAATCCACACAAGTGGATAGCAAAGACAAAAAGAATTTGCTCAACCTCACAGCAACACAACACATCACCAGAGGAAATGCAGGCAAATAACAGATCTCCCAAACATGAGGCATTTTTCCTTTTGACAGAGGGCTGCTGGGGAGCGGGCTGGGGGCTATTAAACTGGTTTTCCTCAAAGCACTTGGAGATATTAAAATAAAAATAATAAAAAACCCAAAATCCTCCTGCAAAGAACATATCCACTGTTGTACAACTGTCCCAGAAAACAAAGACCACGGGGAGAAAGTGTCCCATTTTCTCCAGTCTCCAAGAACCCGGAGTACAGGTCATGTTTTCAGAGGCTCAATCCCACACACCCCAGAACGCAGCAGCATTTAAAGCACATGTACAAACCCCCTACCATTACTAGAATACCCCGTGTTTGGTGCCACACTGAAATTCAGTCAGTTCCACCAAGGCGAACACACGGTCTATGAAAACAACCGCGAGAGAAGTTTCACTGTGAGTGAGTTTCCCCCTCCTGGACACGCTGCATCAAAACCAAAAGATTCCTTTTCTGTTGCAGTTGCAGTTATCCCACGGACTCACCAAACCACGGCATATTTTTCCAGCAATGTGCCTTTGGGAGCCTCCTGAAACCCTGTCCCACAGTTCTCCCTCCAGCCCACGAGGCAGCTCCTCTACCCATCCCCTGTTGGCTCCCGAAAAAACACCTCAAAGCAGTAATTCCTCACCGCATGTTGAAAATATTGTGACTAATAATACACTCCACCCATTTTTTTTCCATCACTAAGGATTTCAAAATATAAAACTTGACAAAACAGCGAGAGCAGCTAGGCAGAGTTCAGAAGGGGGGAAGTAAAATTTTATTCTCAATTAAAAGAGGCTATAAAAACATAAAATGCTCAAGCAAGGTATTGATTAAAGTGGAAGAGCTATCCAGTCACAGCGAGCTGCTTCCTCAAAATTATGGGTTTTTTCCCCCACTCTTCTTGGACAGCACTGCTTTTTTGTTTTTTAAATCCTCACAAGAAAATAAAAATTAAAAAAATGAACAAAATGCTGCCTGTCTTTTTTGAGAAGGCAGGTCTGGTGCATCAGTGGCAGGGGCTGCTCTGTGCACACAGAGAACCCACACTTGTAATAAAGACTCCATCGAGTCCATGAACTGAGACCCAGATCTGTATTACAGCGACCAAATACTAAAAATGATACCAGTGATGCAATTAAAGTTTGGTACAGGTGTCTACAATACCCACTGTTTGCTAAACGCATCTCCTAATTAGCATGGCTTTAAACAATGCTGATAATAATCCCGTCCTGCAAGGCTTGCCAAATGAATCATTGGGATTGCAAAATAAAAACCATGAGGAATTCATTAAAGGGCTGTTAAACTCCCCTTTGTTTATCTTTTCCCGGTCAGGTGTAAAAATAAATAAATATGGATTTATGTCTCCGGATTCCACCCCAACGCTCCGCTCCACAATAACGCGCCGGGGAAGAGCCTCCTCAGGAGGTACCAGCGTTTTCTTTCTCCCCCCCCACCACCACCTCCCTCCGTTTCAAAAAAGAAATCCTCCCACTATTACAGTCCTGAAAATCTGCTCCATTCTCTATTTGTCATCTGGGATTGAGTTATCAGACACTACTTGTATTACTTTGGGAACTGACATGTCTATTTACAGAGACACAAAGGCAATCCAGCAGCACAACCCCTGCTTTTCCCAGCACCTCTCCTTCTCTCCTCCACCAAATTCTACCAGCACTTTTTTCTGGGGAGGGGAGAGGACACCTCACTAGTTTCCCAGCATGACAGAAAACATTTCCAGCCACTTTTGCACTTGTTACAGCCTCATGAAAAATCACCTATATCCCCCCAAAAGGAGCAGCATTATTTTTTTTTTCCAGGGTGGGTTTTTTTTTGTTTGTTTGTTGGGTTTTCTTGTATTTCTTTTTTTTTTTAAAGAGGGTCACTTCCCCCATTTCAGCCTGCAATTAAAATGGAGGCAAGGCCAGGCGATCTATGTCTGGCTTTAGGGGGAGACAATAACCCAAAACAGGCCTGGCTTAAAAAAAAAAAAAAAAAAAAAGAGAGGAGAGGGAGAAAGAGAGACAGGCAGAAAGAGAGAAATACAACATGCTTCACCAGTATTATTACCTCATCCCTTTTTCCAAGCAGTTTTGAACCACACTCCTGACAAACTCTTGGTCCAACTTGCACGGATGCTGTTTTTTGGGGGGTGGAAAGGGTTTTAATGCTGGAGCCGGGATTGAGGCTGGCTATCCGCAAGTGGAGCTGCTGTTAAAATGCCCCCTTGTCTCTTCTCCTCTCCCTTGAGCTGGGTGTTGACGCAGCAGAAATTACCAGCTGGAAAATTCCCCTTTTGGAGGTTACGGG
>VYZS01036586.1:0-10292 GCA_013400695.1 Neodrepanis coruscans
TTGCCTCCAGAGACTGAGGTCAGTTTGGGATCTGGCAAAATCAAGGTTCACCTCTCGGTCACCAGAAAAACCTTGAANGGTGTATTTCTGTCTCACAGCTGGCAGCAATTGCCTCCAGAGACTGAGGTCAGTTTGGGATCTGGCAAAATCAAGGTTCACCTCTCGGTCACCAGAAAAACCTTGAAATTTCTTGGCCTCCCCACCATTTTGATGCTGACCAGGGCTCTGATCATCCCAGATTCACAGTAGCAGTAGGGGAGGATTTGCTCATCTGAGTGGCATGTGATGGCCTTTTTAATCACACTCAACTGCCCATACGGGATGGTCTGCGATGTCACTATCCTCTCACCTCCTGTGCCCCTCTTACTTGAAGTTCCTCCATGAGGGGCCACAGTTTTCACCTTTTCAATAGGCACAGCTTTCTTACTTGATATTACTGTGGGCTGAGTGTCCAAGCCACTGGTATTTGCTGCAGCGCTCGTCGTGTGAGTGAATCTCTTCCTGTGATGGGGACTTCTGGCAGTAAGGGGTCCCGGGGGAAGAAACAGTCCAATTCTGTCTAATATCCCCTCAGACAGTCTGTTAGGGGCAATGTTGTATACACGGACTAACGGTTTAGATAAGGCAACTGTGGTGAATTATTGTATGCTTTTGTGGACAAAAACACCCGTCAGGTCAGATAAGATATTTTGGCCACAGCATGGGTCATATGGTTATGTCAAGCATTAAATCTGTTAACAGTAAAAAACCTTTTAATCAAGAAAAAAAGTAATTATGCAGCTTATTGGATGGGATTTGAAAGTATATTTCAAGTCTTTAGATTTAAGAAGGGAAAAGAGAAAGGGAAACAAAAAGGAATCAGTGGGATCCTTTGGGGTATTTACTCACCAACCCTGGAATAGATCCAAACCTGGTGGAACTAATGGCAGCAAGACTAGGGAGCTCAGTCCAAGGACAGAGGGGAGCAGCTCTGGTTTACCCACCCCTACCCACCATGTCTCAGTCAGCTCCCTTGGCTCCAGAGTTATCTAACTCCCCAAAGTCCAGCCCAAAAAACACAGACACTGCAGAGCTGATGGGGGAGTGAGTAAGCGGAGGGTGGGAGGTAAAATATTTCAATTTCTGTTGCAGGAGGTCTCAATGAGTGGATGTCAGGTAGGTGTAGGATATGTAAATGTCCTTCTTACAAGCTCTGAAGTACAGAAGTTTGAAAAAGAAATGGTAAAACTTTTAGATGACCTCTTAGGATTAGAAGAACAATTAGATCAATTTCTTAATCTGAATACTTACTTGGGATGAAATGCAATCTATTATGGGGACTTTATTTAGTGTACAAGAACAAAAAATAATACGAGCAGTATTAGGAGTCCAGGTATGGGATGGAGAGCATCCACAAGGGATAAATGGGATGATGGGGGAGCAGAAAATGCCAGTAGCCCACATACAAAGGAATCAGAAGAGGGTAGGGAAAACATGATCGATTATTGAAATTGCATCATTAAGGGAATCGGGGGGGTGTACCTCAGGGCTTGAATATGGCCAAAGCCTTTGATGAGAGACAAGGTAGAGATGGATCCCCATCGGCATGGTTAGAAAGATTACAAAAAAATATCCAGCAATATTCCAGAGTCTCTCTGGATACGCCGTCAGGGCAACAGCTTTTAAAAGCTAATTTTGTGACTCATTCATGGGGACATATCTGGAAAAAATTACTAAAAATTGAGAATTGAAGTGATAAAGATCTTAGCAAGCTATTGCGAGAAGCACAAGAAGTCTGTGTTAGGAGAGATGAAGAAAAAACAAAAGACTAAATTAATGGTAGCGACAGTAATGGAAATAATGAGACAGAATCCCAGAGGACGCAAATCTGCCCCAGCTCCCCAGTCAGAAATGTGGCAGAAGGGGGCAGGAGCACGGTCTAAGAACACCCGGCCACAAGAACGTATGGGAGAAAATAATAGAAGTGTTATTACTGTGGAGAAATAGAGCATTTTAAGAGAGAATGTTCCAAGTGCATAAAAAGTATAGGAGTCTTCCAAGCACAAGAAGATCTCAAATAGGGGTGTCAGGGGCTCTACCTCCTGGGATCAAAAGAAAACTGGCAGCTCTTGATAAATTTAAAACCCCAGGAGGAAGAGTTTACCTTTTTAATAGATCCAGGGGCACAACAGACACGTGTAACTCAGCCACCTACAGGAGTGGAAATATCCCCTAAGACTATGGCAGTAATCAGAGCAAAGGGAGAAAAATTTGAAGTACACATAGCCCCCTTTGTAGAAAAAAAGGGGAATGGAGTCACCTTAAGAGAGGACTTGTGGATAGCTTCACAAATGGGAGTTAACTTATTAGGAAGAGATTTAATGGGACTATTGAAAATAGGATTAGTTCCAAGAGAAGGATCAATGGAAATACGATTGTGTTGAGGGAAGGACTACACGTGGATCTGAATATACAGGCTGCTTCTGGAAACAGAGGCTGGTTGCAAATTCACCCTTTTCAAATTGAAATGTATTCTGAAGTGCCAGTCAAAAAACGGCAGTACCCAATGAAGGAAGGTACCCCGTAGAAGGAAGAAGGGGGCTGAAACCAGTGATCAGAGGATTAATCCAAGATGGACTGTTAGAACCTTGCACGTCCCCAGAAAACACACTTATACTGCTGGTAAAGAAAGGGGATGGAACATACCAATCAGTTCAAGATTTAAGTGAAGTCAGCAAGTTAGTTCGAACTTGCTACATAGTGGCCCCCAATGTATATAATACAATGAATAAAATGCCCCGTGAATGTGTATGGTTTTCTGTAATAGATTTGAAAGATACATTTTAACCATGTCCCCTTAACAACAGATCACGAGATATTTTTGCATTTGAATGTGAGGACCCAGACACAGGAGGAAGCAGCAGCTAAGGTGGACTGTACTCCCTCAGAGGTTCCCCAAGTCATCAAACCTGTTTGGACAGGCTTTGGAAGGAATCATGGAAAGATTTAAAAGAAATGATACCACAACAGTTTTACAATATATTGACGATTTACTAGTGGCAGGGGTGGAACAATCAGATGTAGAAAAAGAAACAGTGAAATTATTAAATTATTTAGGACAACAAGGGAGGCTTCCAGCAACTACATCCAGAAAGAGTAACAGGGATTATTAAAGTGCCTGTGCCATAAACATTGTGGAAGCCAGGCAATTTCTGGGACTAACTGGCTTTTGTCGTATATGGATAGAAGACTATAGTACAAAAGTTAAGTTCTTATATGACAAGTTTACATCTCAGCAGAACAAAGTATCTTTTTCACCAGATGAAGCAGAGCAATTTGAACAAATTTAAGAAGCATAATACAAGCCCCTCTGCTAGCACTGTCAGATTTGAATACACTTTTTAATATGTATGTTAATAATTATGAGGGCACAGTGAAAGGAGTTACAATGCAAGAACAGGGCTGGCATAAGAAACCAGTAGGCTTTCAATCAAAACTATTAGATCTGGTGATAAGGGAGTGGCCGTCATGTATTCAAGCAGTAGTTGTCACTGCTGTGTTAGTAGAGGAAGCTAGAAAATTAACTTTTGGAGCCAAGCTTGTAGTTCATACGGCACATGCTGTATGAACAATTCTGAACCAGAAGTCTGGGTATTGGATGACAGATTCCAGGATTTTGAAGTATGAAGCTATTTTGATAGCTAAATTTGACTGTAAATTCCTGTATTAACCCTTCTCAGTTCTTATATGGGACAGGAGAAGACAAAGCTCTAAAACACAACTGTTTAGAAATAATAGATTATCAAACAAAAATATGGAAAATTTTGATTCAAGTCCCCCTGAAAGAAGGATGACACCTGACCATGGATGGGTCATCTTGAGTAATAGATGGCAGAAGTCAGTGGCTATGCAGTTATTGATGGTATAGACCTAACTACTGTAATTACAGCTCCAAGGAAGGACATCAGTCTTGCCCCCTATGAAATGTTGTTTGGACTGCCTTTCTTGTATCATAATACAGAACACCCACCTGGGAAAACAGGAAAAAATACATAAACCATTGTGTTCAAGAAATTTCAGCCGGTTATAGAGGTTGCATCAACAAGGTCTTTTTCTGCAAGCCTCAAAACTAGAGATGCGAGGACACCCTTTTAAGACAGGAGATTGGCTACTCATTAAAACATGGAAGAAAGAATCATTATAACTGCATCGGGAAGTGCCATGTCAAGTCTTGCTTACCACAGAAAAGGCAGTTTGGACTCAAGAATACAGGTGGACACACCATTTCATAGTAAAAGGACCAGTAGAAACTCCAAGAGAAAAACTGGACCATGAAGGTTGCTTATCCAAAATTTAAAGTAACTTGACAATAAGCTCTCTTACAGTGCTTGCTTGACTTAAGAGAGACATAAAGTGAATGTCTGCAGACTAATCTCTAGCTGAGAAAAATGCAGATTCAGAATCCTACCTGGGTTAGAGCACTGGACTAGTTGTTGAACACTGTTGAGCACAGTTGAGCACTGTTCCATACACAGGTTTGATAATTCATGTAACCTGTATTTCTGTTTTGAATGTTTTCAGTGTGAACAAATCATTTAGGTTGCCATAAAACAGAATCTTGGTGTATCCTTTCTGCGCCATAACTGGGGAAGCATGAGAAATACACTCTTGGTGGTGAGATTGGATAGCTGGCCAGAAGATAACTGAGCCTAGAAAGAAATCCTCTGCCACCAAGAAGAACTACTACCTCAGCTCAACAAACAAACCAACCAACCAAAAAACCCAAAACATAAACCCCACCAACAAACTGACACCTAGAATCACATCCTCCAACCTTGATGAAAGTTGCAAGACAAACAGACTGAAAGAAGCTCAGAAACTTTTTGACTCGTTGGTGCCATGTTGTGATGGACAAATGCATGATATGAACAAGTAAGTAAGCAGGCAAAACCAGACACTGTTTATTGCTTAACACCCCTTTTATATCCTACTTCAACATATGCATTATTTGCTAATTGGACTATTTGAACATAAGTATCTTCCTCATTGGACTACTTGAACAGAAGCATCTCTAGCTCATTGGACAGAACTATGTTTGTGCACTTAAGCCCTTATTATGATTGGTGCATGGTGGTCTTTCATTCGGTGGGTCTTTCTTTTCTGGCGCTTAACTTCCTCAAAGTTGTTTACTTTCAATTTTGAGGGCAGAACTGTAGTTCTTCAAGGTCGAGGCTGCCCGCAGCCCAGTTTCTATCCACAGCTGCTCCTTTCTGTTTTTCTACAATGAAAGCAGTGTTCATCATCCTCTGCAGGGCCCTTTGTAGACAGGAAAACAAACATGGCACAACAAGTAGTATCAAGCACAATATTCCCAATATTAACAGTACAGTTTTTATCAATCTAATTAACCAACCTCCTATGCCCCACTTACTCAACCACCCATCTATTCCAAAAAAACCCACATCTTCATGCACTTTCTGTGTGGCCTGCATCAATTTCTGTATGTGTTTATGGATTGATTTAGAGTGATCTGCTAGATCCATGCAACATATACCATCAAATTCTTCACATCCATGTCCATGAGTTACAAGCAAAAAATCAGTGACAGCTCTGTTTTGCAGTGTAGCATGTCTAATACTACCTACAACAACAGCAAGCTCACTTAATGCCTTTGATGTTACATTGCTTCGTTTTTAAAGCCAAGCAGCTCATCTATTCCGCTGTGCTAATGCCTTGGCAGCTGAAACCTGTGGCAAGAACACACTACCACTAATGATCTCCCCCTCATTCCAAAGATTTATATCATCCTAACAGTCAGAAGGCAGACTTTGCCTTTTGCATTGATGCTGTTGATGTGTACGGTTTAGTATCATCCTCATATTTGGAGTCATCAGGGTGAGTCATCCAATTGTACATGGACTGCCTATCACGCAGGATGGTATATCTGGCCATGCATGGCCACCAAAAATTAGAAAGACTCCTGAGGGGAGTTTTCTAGGATAGTGCCCTTCTTGTGATTTTGCATTAAAATTATTCACTGTCTTATTACACCATTGGCTACTGTTCCGATAGATGGGAGCAACAAGCGGTACATTTTGTAATCCTGTCAAGACTTTCATCTGCTGGATATTATGCCTTCTTCATGATGTTTGTCCAATACTGTCAGAGTATCATTAAAGTATATGCAGGCTGGCACATTTACACTACCTAGCAACTCTAATTCGTGTGGCTCAGTAGAAGCAAATCGCAAGTGGTCATCCTGTAGGAGTAGCTGATATGTTTGACCTCAAAGAAAGAGTTCTCTAAGTTATGTGTCAGTGAGCCTAAAAAATAGCTCAGGCCTCACACTTCAAGAAATGCTGGAATAAGGCCTTTCTTTGTATTCCAACAACCATAAATGACAAATATTATTTTATTGTCTTTAACACTAGTAATATGTCAACCAATCACATAAACTGTAGGGGTGCATGGTCGAGACCCCTCAACCAACGATTCTGAGATTCATCGCATGATCATAAAAAAAACATATAAAATTCAGTGCATTATGCAATAAAGTATTCTTTGCTTACAACATAACTGTGGCCTGTGTCAGTCTGCGTCGCTTGCTTGGGATCGTGCCAAAATAGCAGTCATAGTCATCCCACTTATCACAATTGTGTATGCAATTTACAGCTGTTGCACACTCTTATTACTGATAGCCCCCTTTTCCAATAGTGGTGTAGTCCTCCAAAGGCACTTCCACCAAGCATATGTGAAAGGGATACTCTGGTTGTGCCATGGAGGCACAAAAATGGGTTTGATTGATGGCCCTAGCTACAAACATCACAAACATGTTCTGGCTTCATTATAAGACGAGCTATAAGTTCAAGAAGAGTACTCACAGTTTTCTTTGGTTAATGGGAGGAAGACCCATTCTAGGAGGTATAGTGGGTCTTCCCATTGAATATTCCACTGTTCAGTTATGTCAACTGGGTCATTATCATGAACGGCAACATAAAAGGAAGTTGGTATACCCCTCTCTACTCAATGTACTTGATGTGTATTAATTGCTTCTTCTACTAAGGTCTATGTTTTGTTTGCATCAGGGGTCAATTTTCTGGGTGACAGTAAGTCAGCATCTCCTTTTAACAGCTCAAACAATGGGGCTAACTTTTGTTAACTATTTTGTTGTAAGGCCAACATAAGGACAAACCCAATTTATACTTCCTAATAGTTTCTGCATATCATTCAAGGTTTTGATATTTCTGTTGACTTGGATGACTTTGCATGTGTTTGATCTAGGATTTTCACCCCTAGATACTTCCAGGGAACTTGTGTTTGAATTTTCTCAGGAGCAATTTGTAGCCCATACTCTTCCAGGGCTTTAGTCAAAATTGGCTGTACTTGAAGTAAACCTTCCATAGTGGGGGAGGCAACTAAAATGTCATCCATGTAATGGTAACAATAGATTCGTGGAAATTTTTCTCATATTATGGAGAGGGCTTGAGCTACATACCATTGACAGATGGAAGGACTATTTTTCATGCCTTGCAGTAAGACCGTTCATTGATATTTTTTAAAGGGCTTCTGATTGTTTACTGAAGACACTGCCATGGGCACTGTGTCTGTTCCAAAGATGCTGAGTACACTTCACTGAAATACCCAAAGGAGGAAGGCTGAAATCTCTTTTGGTAATTGTGTGCCAGGTAACTGGCTGGCCTAAAGCCTTTCCAACAGCTTCAGCAACTTCAAACTGTGTGATTAAAATATTTTTAAAGCAAATCAGCCCATAAAATGGAGTATTAGAAGAATAGATTCAGATAGAGGAACCCACTTTACTGAGAAAGTTATGCAAGGGGTTTATGACTACTTTGGGAATACAATTTACATACCCCATGGCAAACCCAAAATTCTGAAGGAGTGGAATGTAGGAATAAAGAGATAAATAAACACCTTTTAAAACTAGTAACAGAAAGAAAAATACCTTGGATTTAGCTTTTACCCACAGCTTTAGCAAGGATAAGAGAAAATCTTCAGCCATCTCCATTTGAGATACGCTTGGAATCCTTTATCCGATTGGGTTGCAAAAGGAAAGCAGAATAGAAATTACTGATTTGTTTATAAATCAGTATGTGGCCAGAATACTGTCTATTGTGAAATCTCTTAGAGGAAGCCCAGCTAGCACAAACTCTACCTTTGGATTTTGCAGTTCATGACATCCAGCCAGGAGATTGGGTTTTAGTTTAGGAGTGGAAAAAAGCACCACTGGTGGCAAAGTAGCACTGACCATATCAGCTGTCACTGACCACAGGGACACTGGTCAAGACCACTGAGCATGGGTGGACTCACCATACACAGGTGAAAATCTCTAAAAGACCAGAACTCTGGACTTCCTAACTGGAAGAAAAAGAAGAGAAGCCTAAACTTAACACTACGCAGAAATTGTGAGTAGAGATGCATGTGTCGATTTAGGAAAGAGTTCATGCATCTCCTAAATTTCTTCTCAAACACACCTTCCAATTTCAAATGACTGACAATCAAATAAAACCAAACCTTTTGATTCTGTTTCTTTGTTATCCCCCGTGTGCTAGTCAAATAGAAGAAAACAGATTTTTACCACTAGGAGAAGGAATTGCAGAAGCTTTAATCTAATGAATTGCTGAATCCTTTCAGGGCCGGGGGAATCAGAGAGCTGGCTCTGGGTAGCTGAGCCAGTGCAATTAAAAGAATGGGTTAGCAACCTTAGTGAGGCATGTAATAGTACAGGATATCAGGAAGAGGATAGCAGTCCTTGGCAGTTAAATCATAAGGAATAGGAACAAGTATTTGTGAATGGACTTTGTCACCAGGGTTTGATTGAGTGGATGAGAATTGCCGAGCAATCAATTGTGCTAACCATACAGAGAGATGGAACAAGACACACATATGAGTGAATAATAGCTATTGGAACCGGTGCCCTTTCCCGACTATAGGGTGTAAAGAAGTTCTTTGTTTGGCAAGCTGAACCAAAAATAAATCCAGAAATCCCATATTGTCAGCTTGGAAATAATACTAGTAGTCATTTTGTGTTTTGAGTATGTCATTGAGCTTGGCAATACCAAAATGGGACCAGAACTTCTTTCCAAAGGTTTTGATCTCCAACCAATTTATCAAACTATAACTATGTTTGGCAGGATACAGCAGGTGCCAGGAGATGTTATTATCCCAACAATGAGTCTGAAACACATGTAGTAGGTGGACCATTAGGAATGATGACAAAAGGACAAAAATTAACAGCCCTAAAAATACTGTCCAAAGCAAAATTGCCAGCTACTTATTCTCAAGAAATTTTAAGCTTAGATAATGAAATAGATCAGCAGGTAACTATTAGAAAGTACTTCTAATCATGTTCTTCTGCAAGAACATCATAAGAGAGAAAAAGGAAGGATTGTAAAGAATAAACAAGAGTGTTCTCGTAAAACCTGTAATACAGTCACAATTAACATAAGTAGATAGAAATGGGAAGTTATTAGTTGTGGAGCTGCCAATCACTAAGAAGTACAGTTTGCTCAGATACAAAGAAAACAGTCATCGGCAAGGAGTAGATAACAGACCCACAAAAAACAAATACTGCCTTACCCTCTATTGTGAAATATGTGATAACCTCCATTTTGAAACTGTGGTAACTGCTAGAACTGCTTAATGTACATTTACATATTAACCCACACACCCACGGAAGGCATAAAGCCTTAATGCATCATACAATGGATGATGAAAGAGGGGGGCCAGCATGTATGAGGGGACGTGCAGTAGGTTTGCTGGGAAGTTTGTAACCCTGGAGTATCTCAGCCAACACAGAAATGAGGAGGGACCGGTATTTCGGGCAAGACAGGATAAAAGAGGCTCTGAAGTCCATCAAGTTGCGAGACTTCACTGGGATTTGTCCAGTGAGATCTCACTTTTATTCTAATAAAAGTTTTCCTTTAGTTAGCTCCTCCTAGTTTCTTATGTGGCTCCTAGTACCTGAATTTTTGGAAAATTTGAATATTTAAGCTATGGCTTACTGCCATTCCCTCTGGCCCCAGCCCCCTTTTTGCGTCCAGAAGGTTTTGAACAGGAAGACTACACGTGTTGCGAGTGTCCCATTCGGCACATGTGAAGCCAGAATAAGGGAAATCTGCGAGGAATCTGAATGCCAGGGCATGCACTGCACTCCCGAGTGAGGTCCAGGGGACTCTCCCGAAGCAGGGAAAGCGCGGGAGAGCAGAAAGACGCCGGCCCGGGGACACCTGCAGCGAGTCGCCGCTGGCGTCCATGGACAACACGGCCATAAACACCCTCGTGTGAGCTTGCTG
>VYZS01036588.1:5328-18200 GCA_013400695.1 Neodrepanis coruscans
CCAGACAGAAAAGGACATGAGGGTACTGATTGACAGGAAACTGAACATGAGCCAGCAATGTGCTTGGGTGGCCAAGAAGGCCAATGGCATTCTGGCCTGTATGAAGATTAGTGTGGCCAGATACAGAAGCCAGCACTGGTTAGGCCACACCTTGGGTCCTGTGTCCAGTTCTGGGCCCCTCAATTTAAGAAAGATGTTGAGGTGCTCAAATGAGTTCAGAAAGGGCAATGAGGTTGGTGAGAGCTATGGAACACAAGCCCTATGAAGAGAGGCTGAGAGAGCTGGAGTTGTTTAGCCTGGAGAAGAGGCTCAGGGGAGACCATATTGCTCTCTACAACTACCTGAGAGGAGGCTGTAGCCACGTGGGGGTTGGTCTCTTTTCTCAAGCAACCAGTGACAGAATAAGAGAACACAGTCTCAACCTGCACCAGGGAAAGTTTAGGTGTGATGTTAGGAAGAAATTTTTCACAGAGTGATTGGCCATTTGAATAGGCTGCCCAGGGAGGTGGGGGAGTCATCATCCCTGGAAGTGTTTAAAAAAAGACTGAATGTGGCACTTAGTGCCACGTTGTTAGTTGATGAGATGGTGTTACATAATAGGTTGGACTTTATGATCTTAAAGGTCTTTTCCAACCTAGTTAATTCTGTGAATTCTGTGATTATGTAAATTATATTTCATGAAGCATACAAAAGGTATCAAATCTACCATTATAAATAACACCAGCATATACTTCACACTTTCCTTATATATAAAAGTATAAATTTATATATTTTTTCACACAGTGAATTAGAGAAAGACTGAACTACAAAACAAGAAACTATATAACTTGTTTTGAAGTATATTAAAACTCCGAAGTTCATTTGAAATATATCAAACTTCAAAAGTCCATATGAGTTTATATGACTAAGTTTCAGAAATATATTAATCGATTTGCTTGTAAAGGCTGAACAATATTATTCAAAATTTTATGCTTCACTGAACATATATTTTCTAGTCATATTTTTTATGTTACACCTTACCTAGCTGCTGCCTCTTTTCACATCAACTTCTCTCTCTTTAAACACAATTCAAAGATACAGATCTTTTCTGGAGCCTGGTTTTGTGCTTCTTCTTGTTATCAGGACTAATAGCTAATTCTTAACAGCACAAAATAACTTCCTGAGTAAGTAAAATGTGTCATTAGTATAGATGGGTGCCTGTAACTCATATCAGTACCACAGAATTGCTTCTGCTGATAGAGACGTATTTGTGGCGACATGTGAGAGAATATAGCCCAAAACCACTGTTACTTGAAAGTACATATTATTCCCACTCTAAACTTGGTTGTGGTCTCAGGAGAAACTGGTAACAATTTGGGCACTTGGATGGAAAGAGAGATTGAGTGCTGTAAAATAATACTAAAGGTAAAAGCAATAACAATTTCAGATGTTTTCAGAGAGTTCATGTGTATCCAGAAAGAAGACATTCCTTATTTCCCATATTTCAGGACTTGGACTCAAAAGAGGGCAAAGTATTGTTACGAAGTGTTTTTCTCTTAGGAGTGCAACACATAGGAAATTTGGATGAACAGCAGTGAAATATACTACTATATATACTGGTTCAGTGGAACCAAGCTGAGACTTCCAGTTAATCATGTTTAATATTATATTGTTTATAGAATAATGAGCAAAGCTCCAAGTGGTAATTGTTATAAAACATAGCAGAAATTACTGTTGGTCAGTGCTGATAGTACATACTCAAAAGGATTAGTTTCCAGGCAGTCAGTAAAATGCACTGAAGAAGACACTGAGAGCCTGCAGTTTTAAACTTCTCCTTCTGGAAGCAATTAGAGAACTGATGGATCTAATGATCAGTTTCAGATGTAGAAGTTCTAGTCCATGCTCATAATTTTTTAGAGGAAGAAGAAATAGGCGAGACTGTCAGTACTTAACAGTAAGCCTTCTCTGAAGTCTTCTGTTTCCAGAAGTATTATATTGAACTGAAGCTTTAGAAAGTGACAGATGAGTTCACTGAAGGAAAAAAACTTGCTAAATGAAAAAGGAAACATACAAAGTGCTACTAAAACATGCCTCACTTTGGCCAATCTTTACAGAAGGACAAATGCTTGCAACACAATGTTTTTGAGAATAAACTTAGCAAGGTTTACAGGCTACTGTAATAAAGAGTTTCTTGTGGACAAAAAGACTCAAGTGATTAAAGCTGAACTTAAAAAACCTGCCCAAATATTATGCTTGTGTTCTAACAATAAATTTAAACCACAGCAATTTGATATAAAGATTAAACTTCTGGCTCCATTTAGTAAGCTAATAAAGTCTAATCTTGCAGAAATTGTCAATTAGTTTATATCTAGTAATCACAAACAAAAAAATCAGCACTGAAAAAATATTATTCAAACAAATCAATTACATCAAATCATGGTACCCATTACTAACATGGTTTATGCTTCATGAAAAATTATGCAATTTTCCACATTTATAACAAATGGTGCAGGCATTCACAAAACTTGTAGCCATAAAATTAGGTATGAATGCTACTAATGCCTGTTAAAATTCTAAGCAATCACATAATGAATGTAAAGACTAAGTACAACAGAAGCAAACTTATCTCAAGCAAGAAAATGCTTAATAACAATTAACATCTTTATTTCTATATAAGCCTCCAGAAGAGTAAAGCAAGGACAATTTTTCTTAGGATAGCTGTCACTGACATACTGCCAGTGAAATGACATACATACAACAGAAGCATAATTGTTGATATAGCAGCAGCAGCAGGCAAAATGAAGGGTTAACTCTTTGTTTTCTTGAGTTGAATGAAAAATTAATTTTCCATCTGCCTTTACTATATGGTAATCTGAAAAAGTCCTCATCTTGATTTAAAATTTGGGTGCTCTAATCTCCCACCCTCTAGTACGTACCAACATTAAAGCTAATAGAGAAAAACATATTTCTAACTTCCCTTTCATGATGACACTAAAAAAAAATCCCAAATTAAATTAATAGTAGTAGATATGCACTGTGTTGCACTACTATGATTATGAAATCACACTGGAAATATTTCCATTTTAACATTAAGCCAAATGTTACTTAGTAAAATCAAAAATACACTATTCTTCCAATTCAAAGTGTCTCCCCTAGTTTCAAGTCCCTCCAGTTTTCAAGACAAGAATAACTTTGACCTATGTGAATCTCCTCTGTCTTTTATCTAAAAATGTCACAGAAAACAGCCGGATTTGAATCTCTGGTTTTTGGACAAATTAATGGTCTTCTCCTGACAGATGACCTGCACGATTTAGGGGTACCTAATGTGATCCCAAACGTGAAAGCACAAGGCATATATTAACAAATTTATTCTCTGCAAGCACAAGGCTTTAATTTCAAAACATCACAGAGCAGTTCAAAACTCAATTGATTAAAAAAGAAATTTTTTTCTCATTTAATAATTTTTAATATTTCAGAGCAAGATCAAGAAATCACATCCAGGAAATTGCTACCCACATAGAGGAAGTCCTTTCATTTGATCCTACTTCTCCTTCAATTAATATGTCTACACTTACAATTTAAGAACAACTGAAATTTCCTACTTTCCATTCACTGTTAATCAATAGTTGCCTTCAAGCATAATGAACTTAATTCAGTGTTCTTTTTTTCCCAATGATGCCGTATTTGGGATTTCACTATAGCTAGGTAGCTGAGTAACTTAGAATATTAAGGGTAGAAAACGGCTTGTCCTTCACATGTTTGCATTCTTCTGTATAGATAAAGAGGCAGTGAAGTCCAAACATAAGAGCTGGACTTCTAGGCCTGGCAGGGGCTGAACGGGGGGTGGGAATAGGTAATAAGGGGCCATTCTGTTAGGTGTTTGAGGGGCATAATAGTAAGATAGATTTTAGTTGGATAGTATGTAATGGGTGGGCACTGGAGGTTATAAAAATGGAGAGATTGTTATGAATTTCCTCTTTGGGATCATCAGACACCGATAGTAAAGCTGCTCTCTCCCTTCACTGAGAGTCCTGTCTCACTTCTTATCTCGGCCCAGCCGAGGCCTGACGGCAACACCACCATTTCTTCCTGCACTTCTGATAGTATACATATCACTTTTCTAATATCACATGGGCCACAAGAAACAGCTGTAAGTCTGCCACTTTAAAAGTAAATGATTTATAGTCTAAGAGACTGTACCTGGTTGATAGACCCAGGTATTAAGAACTTCATAAAATGCATCATGGAAGAGGTTCAAATGAGAAATGTAGGTCTTCCTATCAAAATACAAGACTAACTACAGAAACACCAACAGGACAAGCTGTAAATGTAGAAAACCATTGTTCCACAAACTTTAGGAAAGTTTCAGATTCAAAAAGCTTCTAAAATAACGATAAGTACAATCTAGTTAACAGGCAACAGAAAAACACACTGATAGAAGAGCAACAAAATTGAGTTGTGCAGGAAAAACAAGTATGTTACCAAAAAATACGACTTCGTAACACTTGATGAGCATCATCAATGGCCAAGTTTGAAAGGCCCTGTCATGGTGAACTTGCACAGTCAACTCATTTCAAATAGTTCTTTTTGTACCTTACTCTACTGGAAAAACTGCCCAAGAGTCTTCTGCCTCACACCTTGCAGAAAGTTGTTACATTTGTTTCCTACCTTTCTTCCTCTGCTTTTCCAGACTTTAGGAGTTGTGTTTCAAGGCCAAAAGCTGTCACCTTTGATCCCAGTGATAACTTACCCTTGGATGACATACTGCTACAGAGGTCCATGCTAACTAATAAAGTACACAACAAAGATGTGGGACTCACTTGGGAGCATTGTTTTCACATCAGACTTTAATCACCAGGTTTCCAGAATCCCATTAACATAAAAACAAAACAAAAAAAATATAAAATTCACAGTACTGAGAATAGAAGTGACGATGTCTTGGGCTTCTGCCACCATAAAGTTCAACTTCTCCCAAACTTCCCTGTTAAGTTTTGCTATGGTTTTGCTTTTTTTCTGTCAATTTGACTTTTCCCTTTCCCTGAGGCAGAGGACCAACCGTGCCCCACTACACCCTTGCCAGGGACTAGGCTGGTATGGGTGTGTGCCACATTGCCCGCAATCTGCCTTTACTATATGGTAATTTGTCAAAGTCCTCAGCTTGATTAGGATACAGGATCACTCCACCACTGAGCAGCGCAGCAGCCATGGCAGTGGAGCAGAGCAGGCGCAACACCAAGCTCCAGAGTCNTTTTTTTTGTCGTGGTGGTGGGGTTTTTTTGTTCTGCTCTTGTGCTCCTTGAACATATATATAGTTAAAAATACACATTTATTTATATATTTATTTATATATTAAATACACATTTAATTAAAAAGCTGTTCTCCCTTTTCCTATAAAATTGTGCCCTTTGTTTCACCTTAAGGTTTAATATTGCATATTTGTCTTTAAACCAAGACAAGTTCACTGCACAATTCATCAAAAAAGCAAAGAACTAAGGAAAAATAAAATAAAAACTTCAATGTCTAAAATATCCCTGCCCTCTCCCTGATTCAGGATGCTGATTAAGTCAGTCAAATGNTACAAGACTAACTACAGAAACACCAACAGGACAAGCTGTAAATGTAGAAAACCATTGTTCCACAAACTTTAGGAAAGTTTCAGATTCAAAAAGCTTCTAAAATAACGATAAGTACAATCTAGTTAACAGGCAACAGAAAAACACACTGATAGAAGAGCAACAAAATTGAGTTGTGCAGGAAAAACAAGTATGTTACCAAAAAATACGACTTCGTAACACTTGATGAGCATCATCAATGGCCAAGTTTGAAAGGCCCTGTCATGGTGAACTTGCACAGTCAACTCATTTCAAATAGTTCTTTTTGTACCTTACTCTACTGGAAAAACTGCCCAAGAGTCTTCTGCCTCACACCTTGCAGAAAGTTGTTACATTTGTTTCCTACCTTTCTTCCTCTGCTTTTCCAGACTTTAGGAGTTGTGTTTCAAGGCCAAAAGCTGTCACCTTTGATCCCAGTGATAACTTACCCTTGGATGACATACTGCTACAGAGGTCCATGCTAACTAATAAAGTACACAACAAAGATGTGGGACTCACTTGGGAGCATTGTTTTCACATCAGACTTTAATCACCAGGTTTCCAGAATCCCATTAACATAAAAACAAAACAAAAAAAATATAAAATTCACAGTACTGAGAATAGAAGTGACGATGTCTTGGGCTTCTGCCACCATAAAGTTCAACTTCTCCCAAACTTCCCTGTTAAGTTTTGCT
Organism: Neodrepanis coruscans; assembly: GCA_013400695.1. Taxonomy (NCBI): domain Eukaryota; kingdom Metazoa; phylum Chordata; class Aves; order Passeriformes; family Philepittidae; genus Neodrepanis; species Neodrepanis coruscans. The sequence goes on from VYZS01036588.1 coordinate 11,594, forward strand.
ATGGTTTTGCTTTTTTTCTGTCAATTTGACTTTTCCCTTTCCCTGAGGCAGAGGACCAACCGTGCCCCACTACACCCTTGCCAGGGACTAGGCTGGTATGGGTGTGTGCCACATTGCCCGCAATCTGCCTTTACTATATGGTAATTTGTCAAAGTCCTCAGCTTGATTAGGATACAGGATCACTCCACCACTGAGCAGCGCAGCAGCCATGGCAGTGGAGCAGAGCAGGCGCAACACCAAGCTCCAGAGTCCCCCTCTTTCTCTTCCTCGCCCCTGTGCTGGGCAGGCACTGGCTGGGTCAGCTGTTTCCATGCAGTGTTGCCGTAGAGGTGACAGCCACAGGAGTGGCCACAGCTGGGCTGGTGCGGAGCTTTCCTTTTTGTTCGACTGGAATGCTGTTGGGACCACATCTGCCCATAACCCTGATCAGGTTGCTCTTGGCACAAGTCACACCTTATGTCACAGCAGCCATTGTCTTGAGCCTGGACTGAGTTTTGGACAAAAGGAGGGTGTNCAAATGAAACACCTAAGAGAGGGATATGCCTGAAATCTTACTGCAACAGGTCTGGCATTAAAACTAATGTAAAATTTGCAGCATTAAAAACACACTGTTGAATCCAAACAGTATGCTCAGTGATTCAGGAAGGAGTGAAGATCTTTCCTTGACACCTTTTCTGAATATATTCAAATTACCTAAGTGATAAATTAATTCTACTTCCAGATTACAATGGATTTAGAATTGATTTATGAACCAATGAGTACAGATCACTCCAACTAAGAGCAAGAGAGACTGTGGTTGACTGGGGAAAGCCCACAAGCTTTTGTGAGCTGAACACAAGCTTAAAAACTAGTTGTACTAGAATCACTCTAGAATTTCTACCATGTACGTGGTCCCACCCCTCTTTGTATAATTCTGAAGTTTTACAACTGTGGTTGTAAACCTGTGGTAAGCACTCTTCCTGTCAAAACAAGCAATCATCAGAACCTGGAGTTGCTTCATAGAAGTAATCAAAAAACTCAGTGCAGAACTGCTTTTCTAAAAGCACAGAAACAAACTACTAACAAACAGTAAAGGCACTGCACGTGAAGTTAGTCAGTTTTCCAATAATTACTATTACCACTTCAAGGTTGTCAGAACAGAATTCTAGTGTGACAAACACTTGCAGTATTTTTAAAGTATGTTATAGTAGCCTTTTTTAATATTCAAGTATAATTACTTCCATATTGTACACCTACTCATCAAAGCCAGTAGACTAACGACAACTTACAAAATTTTACACCTAGACGGCTAATAGCTTCATAAAATAATCTTTATAACAGTTTTTCAAAACCTTACAGGTGTACTTGTTTTAATCTGACTATCTTATTTCATGCACAAAAATTAAATCCTGCCGTCTCAATTAGAATAACCAGATTCTTTGGCATCCAACACTGCTACATCCTCTTGGAAAATATCACTGTTACTTTCTCTGTAGTTAGATCGTTAGTTATGGTTACTAAACTATAACTTACTGTTGCACTTTTTACCATTTAAAGAAGAGCACTCCATACTATTTGGGAACAAATCCCTGTTACTCAAGATCAGATTACATTAATGTTATGATTCCTCTCTCTCCAGCACACTTTCCTCTTATCAACAGTTTTGAAAGTTTGCAAGTTGTTCCCAGTTGACTTTAATTTTTCTGCAGGTCACAAGGCAGTTGCTATGCCTTACGACTCAGCAATAAAACAATAAACATTACTTCAATTTTAAGTGGCATGTTGCTCTTCTCAGAATGGGCAGAAATTTACAGATTCTTACAGGGATTAATTTACTTTCCTTTACAGTCAGTAGCAAAAAGTAACTCTCCCCCCAAGGATAAGGCTGAGCAGGCATCTCTTTCCAGCTATAAAGGATAACTTGTCTAAAGTCAGTTGCAAATAAAATGCCTGTCTTAGTTTCATTTTTTAGTTTAATATAGTAAGCATGGACTGAGAGTGGAGTTACTGGGCCTGTGACCAGAACATCAATACTGTAAAATAAATTTTCTGTTCTAGAAATGAACTTGCTTACTGGGTTAGTTTTGAGGTTCTTTCAGCTATTGTGGTGGTCTGGGGTTTTTGTGGGGTTTTTCTGTTTGTTTTTTTTCCAATTGTTTCTAAAGCAAAGTTTAATTCCATGAAGACTTAAAACTCACTCTCTCCTATGGGTGTACAGTTCAACAAAATCCCAGATTTTATGTACTTGCCTTTTTATATACCACTGGATACTCATCACTGTTACATGTACTTTTCCCACTGTAAAATGTTACGTTCTATTCAGCCTGATGATGTTGGAGCTGAAAAAAATGTAGTGTCTACTTCTTTGTCAGTTTTTGGATAGAGAACAATTAGTTTCATGTGACCAAACACATGGTATTCTGAAAACATTACACTTACTTCACTGTTAGGGAAAGAAGCAAAACTGGAAAAAAAAAAAGTCTTCTAAAGCTCAGGGAAATTCAAATAGACTCTAAGATCTGAGGAGTTAGTGGATTAGTCTTGCTATCAGAAATGAAGAAAGGCAAACTAGGTACTTCCATTTAAACAAGAATATATTTTTATATTCCCTAAACTACACCACTGTCCCAGATACAGTAGCAAGATAGGACTGGAGAGTCAAAACCAACTTTGTAAAGGTTCTTTATGTTCTAGCAAAAATAAATATAATTAACAGCCTCCCTTAGGATATACTTTAACTGTCCAAATCAGTATCAAAAGAGCTTTAAAAATATTCCTTTGTTTCATTTAACAAATACGACACCAATAGATGTCTTGCCTCTTGTGTGTATTTTGAACAACTTATCTCTGTTTTTCACTCTGATATTGCTGAAAGAAACCACTTACTCTATTTTTCACGATGGGAATATCTGTTTAGGCAGCTGTGTACAATCCCTTATAACAGGAATCTTCAATTTGGCAGCATGAGGATTGGGACCCTCTGAGACACAACCGCCCACAAGATATATAGGCCTTGTGTGCATGGTGCTAGTGACCAGAGGATCCAAGAAAGACAAACTATGTACAACTGTACAACGGAAAAATAGAGAAGCTAATAAAGTCTCTCCTTTATTGCAAAATCATCTATTTTTATAGTGCAAAGATTGTTTTGGTTAATACAGCCAATAGAAGAAAGAAATAGAGATCACATGCCATTGTGTTAGAGCCACAAGAAAGTCACAAGATTTTATTTACATTCCTATGACACTGCATCACAGTCTGGACATTCCCTATTAATATTTTAATAATGCTACATATTTGGATTTATTTTGGAAGACCGAAACATTAATCCTCTTTTTCAGTCAACAAATCCAACCCTGTAACCTTTCTGTGAGCAACTGTTGCAGGCTAGCACAGATTAGAGTAAACATGAAATGCACCATCATTCAACCTGTAATTATATAGACAACTTAAAATAATATGATTAGATCACAAGCTAGCAGCAGTTTTCCTCATGACTAACAAAGAAGAGGGAATATAAACATTACTGTTATCAGGGAGTTTTGTGTTTGTGCAACACAGGACTTGATATACAGCTGGAATCTGCAAAATATAGACTGCATGGATATCAGCACTTCAGTGTTTTTCTCTAGGACCTGAACTGCAGGTACACTAGTTTTTCACTTCATGTACTTACTTGGAATAACAAGGACATATATCACTGTGGTCAGTTAGCTTTGGGATTTTTTGGGCTGTGTTTTTATTTTTCATCCCTCACTGCTTTAAATTAACTTGCTTTATAGTACATGACTCTACAAAGCTTTTTGTCAATTTGTGGAAGGTTTGACAGGGGCAGATTTTCATATGCTACAGACAGTCACAAGTTAACCTGACTATCATTAGTATCACATAGCAAATTAAAAGCCTCCACCCATTTATTAGTCAGTAAGCAAATCAGTAATCATTCTTACAGGAATACTAAAAAAACCCCAAAGTTTCATAAATGAAACAACCCTGTGTTTTCACATGAGGAAGCAATTTTTCAGGGCTTCAAAGAATATTTACCCTTCTCCTTTATGAAATAATTTTATTAAAACTTTTTTGGTACACTTAAAATATGAAATGCAAGGATAGAACAAAATATAGAACTGGCATGTACAAGTGTAACACAGTTTCCCACCACCACACTGAAGCAGATAATAAGAAGTCAGCTCTGTGTCAGTGTGGAACCTATAAAAGTACAGAGAAGCCTTAGATTTGGTACTTGTTTAGGTACAGAAAACCTGAGCCCTCCAAGTAACCCTGCAGACAAGCTCTTATGGCTGCCTTAGGCCTTGCAAACATCATATGCATGTGACTGTGAGGAGTGCAATCATTTACGCTGAGAGCGACAACTACTTTAAACACAACTACATTGTAAATCATTATCCATTTCTGCTGCCTATGCTCTTCCATGCAAATTTGTTTGTTCCAATGCTAATTTTATAGCTGGAAGGTCAAACAAAATCTTTACATGTTTCTGTTGAAGGCTATATGGGCTCTATCATAAAACTATGTAAGCATGTTTAAGTTCACAGTCAATTGAAAGCTAGATTAAAGCACAGAAGCATAACACCACCATCCCAGCTTTTATGCAATGGATTCTGCTATTCTTGGCCTTCTAAAAAGTTATTCTCTGCAACTGTCTTTTTGAAAGAGTTAATTAAGCACTTCAGTTAATTACAAAATTACACTGTACATCTCCGATAAATTACAGCATAAGCACTACAAAGTACATACTCAGCCATGGTTTGAGTCCTCATCCACATAAATGCAATGAAAAAATATAAGGTTTTTTTTTTTTTGCACAAAAAATCAGCATCTTGCTTGCTAATTAGAGAAGAACATTTACTCTGTTACTGCAGTAAAAATTTTTGGAAAGTACATCTCAAGGCATTATGTACTGTTCAGTGGAACATACGTGATAATGCAGATGACACATGAAAACACATGGATATATATATAAACAATTTGAAAAATAAATATATGTGTGTCAATGTGTACATACGCATAATTATATTGCATGTGCTTGGGCTGGACTGTTCTATGTGTTTTGTAGAGAAATGGAAACATCAGAGACCTGCAACATGAGAGTAATAATGTCACTCTTTCTCTCACATACAAATAAATCCAAACCTACTTATACTTAGCCATGTTACATTTTAAAGGTTAAAAACATCGTGAAAACAATATACTTCTAAAATTTGCAGCTTGTTACTTCTTTTTCAAACTGTTCTAGCCATGTGATTTCAGATAATTCTTCGAATACCTCAACTGTTACACCACATTTTCTCCAAGTGAGAATTAGGATCATAAAAATCATCATCAACAGACCCATGATTCATGAAATTCAGTATTCCGTCTTTCTGTAAGGCATGTCAGATGAAGCACATTTCAGAAGGTTCAAAGGTTCTAAAACATCCATAAAACATATGCAAATGAAGTATCTTCATTGCCCAGGCAGTCAAAGTCAGTTTATGCTACAAATTATATGGAGGTTTTTTTTTTTTTAAATTACGTTTAATGTAACTGCAGATGTTTTTTATCCATAAAATTTATCTTCTTTTCCTAAATTCTTGGTCATGGTCTCTTATAGTCTGGTGTTTCAGAGGCTGCACACACACCAAACTAAGCACTGCTGAGTGGTCACTGGTAATCTTTTTTCCAAGTGTTAGTACGAAAAAAAATCACAAGAAGCATTTTTTACTATGCACACTTTTTTTCAGTCTTTCTTGACTTTCAACTACCATTTATTTTGCAAGTTACAGCTGACATGCAATTTCACCAAGACTGTCAAGGGGTCCAGGTACCTAAAGATATAATACTCCATTTTTGGATTTTCTGTTCCATTTCTTGGCAACAGTAATGTTTTTTTCCTATTGTAGTCCTAAAGCTGATGTTATCTTTTCTCAATAATAAGGCAGGTGGCTTCCCAACTTTGCCCCATCCACTGGCTGCAGCATATGGGTAAAATACAAAAAAATGTAATTTATGCATTCCAGTAAAAGTCACAGAATCACAGAAAATGACAGAATGGTTAAGGTTGGAAGGGATCGCTGGATATTATCTGGTTCAGCCTCCCAGCTCAGAGTACCCCAGAGTATGCCAGATGGCTTTTGAGTGTCTCCAGTAGGAAGACAGTACAAATTCTCTGGACAACTTCCTCTAGTGCTCAGTCACCTGCACAATAAAGACGTTATTACCCATGTTCAGGTGGAAATTCCTGTGTTCCACCTTCTATTATTGCTTCTCATCCACCACCTGCTTGGCACCACAAGAGCCTGGCTTCATTCCCTTGGCAACCTTCCTTCAGATACTTACAGACTGACTTGATAAGATCCCCTCTCAGTCATCTCTTCTCAAGGATGAACAGGCCCAGCTCTCTCAGCCTTTCTTTATAATAGTGTGGTGGTTTTACCACAAATTTAGTGATTTTTGGAGCAGAGACTCTGAGAGAAGTCACAAACACCCCAAAAATGAAGAGAACACACAAAAAAATCACAGTTTATTTTGCGCAAACACCAAAACCCGACAAACAAAGTACAAAAAACAGACAAATCAAATAAATAATTTTTTTCCAAGGCCCTCGTTTGGGGCAAGGACGCTCTGG